>PVIJ01013543.1:0-44691 GCA_004024925.1 Scalopus aquaticus | reverse complement strand
GCGGGACACGAACCTCTACAGTCTCTTTTTCTCTTTACCATTTCAGGATTTTACTTCCCTTTCTGCTGAGGTGGCAGTTGGAGAACAAAGCCAGGGGACTCCCTCCCAGGCCTGGAGAGGTCCCACAGCACCACCGCACCCTCTTTGGAATGAGCAGGAATGAGCTATTCCATCATAATCCCTCCATATCTACACACAGTCCCGGGGCTGAGCCCACCCTTTTTGGTACTCACTGCCAAGAGCCAGGTACCGCTGGAACATATGCACCAGGGATTTGAAAGGGGAAGATGGATGGTGTTTTCACTTTTTGAGTCATGCGTTTTTAAAACACTCTTACTTTTGTTCCAGTGTTCATATAAATCATGAAGTGCAGCCAGATTAGATGGGTGCCAAGGCTCCCCTTTGCCACCTTCTCTATAAATAGCTCTGTTGGGAACCTGTACATCCCATCCTACACTTGAGAGACATTTGCATTCAGCTGCCCTTGAGACAAGGCCTATTGAATCATGTGGAATATGCCACAGGTAATTCTCCATAATAATCACTAGCCAGAAAGAACTGGTTCTCCTTCCTCGAACCAGAGGAGCCCTGCTGAGATTCCCACCAATTCTTCAATCCTTAAGCAAATTGGAGCTCTGCTTTCTTGCTTTCGACATCAGAATAAGCAGAGGGAGCTTTTTAGAAAATAACAGTGCTCAGGTCACCTGCCAGAGATTTGTTGTTTTGGGTTTGTTTTTTTTTTTTTTTTTCAGTCTGGAGTGGGGGGTGGGGACCCTGACCTCATGTTGTTAAAAATTTCCTCAGATGATTGACAGCTGTGCAGGCAGTATGGGGAATCACTGAACTAGAGGTGGCTCAGCAAGATGAGGCTCCAAAAACAGGGGCCCCAAATAGTAGTTAGGGCAAATTGGCATGATCAGCCTTTGGAAAGACAAAACAAAGGAAGACATGATACAAGGCCAACCTTCCTTTCTTCAAATACAGGCAACTAAAAATATCTCCAGGCAAATAGCTGCACTTTACTCTGGACAACCCCTGGCATGTCCTGAGTGGTCAAAAATGGATTATTCTTGACATAAGGAAGCAGCTACATGCTCCAAAGTTAACTTACTACATGAAAATCTAGCTTTCCCTAAAACTACTAACTCATGTAACTTATGACCCCAGACTCTGGATGATCAAAATACCCCTGTTTCTTCATTTGACATATGCAGGGAGCCCTGAGGGTCAGCCGTGGAACCACACTGCCTTGTGCATCAGAACTCAGCTCTGTGCCAGACAGACCTGCTCTCAATTCTGCCCCTGCCAAATAGGTGCTGCACACTTTAGGATCTCAGCTTCCTCATCTGAAACCCAGAGAGTGTGCTAATGGCCACCCCAGGGCTATCATGATGATTCAATGAGAAATATGCAGGAAATAGTTCTAAGCCTGGTTGCATCAAGAGTGATCAATAAAGGCTCATTCTAGATAGGCAGGAACAGCAACATGCCCACAGACTAATTTACCACTGAGCTCACATGAAAACCTAGCTCCCCTAAAGCCACCTAAAGCAGGACCCCATTAACAGGCTTTTATGTTCACGGAGTCTTGATTTAAGAACAGAACAAACTAGCAGGAACACTTGAACTTTCTACCATCTCAGTCTCCTCTATGGATTCCATGGTTCTGGCTAAAACAGGAGCAGTGAGATGCTCTGACATTAGATTTACCTTTCTTAATTCTAGCTCATGGGTTCTCAAATTTAGAGTGAATTACAACTACTCTACAGGATGGAATGAATACAAAAAGAAATTATACCAAAAAATACTTTGACCATAAGGGATTGTTGTTTTTATATTGTTTTATTGATTGCTTTATATTGTTTTATTGATTATTGGATTAAGCTATAAAAAGTTGAATTAAGGTTGTGTCTAGGCTGGGACTTCATGACAGCACAGTTACCCTACATTTACTGAGTCCTTACTATGTTCAGAGTATTTAATATGTATAAATAAGATGACCTTCTGTACTAGATACTATTATTGCTCCCACTTTACAGAGGAGACAATCTAGGCCAAAAGGGAGTAAGACACAGAGAGTGAATGCTTATATCAGTCAAGGTCCCAGCTAGAAAAAACTAGCACATTCAAATGAAGTAAATTATACAAAGTCTAATAAAGGGATTATTTCAAAGGGGATGGGAAAGACTTAGGGAACGCTAAGGGATAGTGCAAACCCCCTGGGGTAATAGTGGGATACCATTACTTACCCCAGCTTGAAAGGAAGTTACTGGAACTGGAGGGGAGTGCTGTAGGGTAAGACCACCTGACATATAGGAACTGAGAGCTTTGTTGCCATAGCAACCTGCTGGAAGGGGGCCTAGGAATAAATAACCACCCACTTCCCTTCTATTCTTCTGTCCCTTCTGGGGCTCCTTATGGGCCAAAGCCAGCTGGAAGCTGGAATGCAGGAGAACACCACTACCACAATCCATACACAGTCCTTGCAGTTATGCCTCCCTGTGGAATACAGCAGCATGCAGAAGATGGAAAATGGGATCTACAGGTCAATGGAAGAGTATGGGGGCTGAGAGCAGGTAATCCCAACAGAACCTTGTCCTTAACCTCTCTGCTTTGCAATCTAGAGTAATAATGATGCCACCATTATTATTAGAGTAATAAGGATGCCATCATTATTGGGACAGGTTACCCTAATGTCTTCTGGAGCATCTTCCCACAGAGAAGACTCTACCAGAACATTTGTTATAGATTAGAAGATGGTATATTTATACCATGGAAGAAGCCACCATATGGCCTCGAAGATTCCAGTCCTAAATTCTATAATTTTCAACATTCTTCTCCTTATAGAAGCTAAGTTGGACCAAAGAAGGGATAAAGACAGTTCCTTCTCCTATTGTGCTTTTCCAAGGAATTCACTTCCTGTTGAGATTGGTTATTGCTTCTTCCTGTAGGGAGGGTAGGGGACTCCTAATATAGAAAAGAAAAAAAAAAGCCCTATGCTGTTTTCCCATAAAAGGCTGTTAAGTAAGACCATTCCTCTCAAGATGACAACAGAGGAGAAATGTTTCAATGTTCAAAGTTTATCAGAAGAAAGTGACCTAGAGAGAGAAATAGCAGCCAAGTGAACCAAGGGTTCCTCCGAAAGAGATGGTCATTTAGTAATGTCTGAGAAATATGAACTCAACTTTGCCCCCTGAATGCAATCACCATTTCATCTGTCTTGCTCTTAAAGATTAGCAAGGTTCCAGAACTTAGGAAGGAGAAAAACACCCACTGTCAGCTCTTTCAGCAGGACATTCACACTAGTGATTCTCTGTAAAGTAACAGTGACCCAGTGAACAAAGTTGTATTTTCCATTTCCATGAGCTGTTCTGCTAAGCAAGTCTCGGCTTGGAAGCCAAAGAGGTTTGTGTTCAAATCCTGCCTCCTCCTTATATGGCATCAACTGGGTCACCTAAACCCTTTGAGACTAACCTCCCTTATCTATAAAATGGATCTTTCTTACAGCTGCAAAAATTCTACCTATGAAGCAGATATCACTGAGCTGAAGCAGGGTCTTCATTCAGCAGAGTGATAGTGGACAAACTGACTATTTGACCCATAGCTTCCTAAGTAACCAAAACAATCATAAGCTTTGGATCATAAGCTGAGTTTCTGCACCTGTCTTTTAAAAATTTGCCCCCATCATTAGTATTATGAGACTAGACACCTTCAATTTTTTAAAATAAATAAACAGAGGGGATACTGGGAGCCCTTTCAGCAAGACAAATAATATGAATACACCAATTTTTCAAACATGTGAGCTATTTTTAAAATGAATGGAAACCGTGAATGAAAAGTATTGTATAATGTTCCTATTTTAGAGGAAAGATACTGTTCTCTCACAGCATTGGCCCTAAAGCCAAGAGCATCTATGAGTAGAATTGGAAGAAGCCTGAAACTAAATTGAAAATGAAAAGATTTCAGAAAGAGGAGGATTAGAATGGTAACTGGCAACAGAAGAATTGTCACAGTGGCAGCCCTGGTCATCAAATAGAGAACGCTAAAGTGGCCGTGGAAAATGCTGTAACATGGTCTTTGGAATTAGACCAACCTGGGCACCATCTGGCTGAACCACACTTGAAGCAGCGGGTTTCAAATTGAGTTCATCGTTCCCCCTTTCCATTTTGAATGACCTAGAGACCATTACTAAACCTGCTGGACATGGATGGGGTAGTCATCACCCCATCTCCTGGCTCCTATAACAACTAGACAAGGCAATGTCACATAAAGGACTTAGCACACAGTTTCTAGCACACACAGTAGCCATTACTGAAGGAGGAAGTTAGGAAATAGTACAGGCAGCCAGGTAGGAACAGATGTCCCAAGTCCCAAGTCCATTTATCAGCCTGATTAAGAAATAATCATAGACCAGGAAGCCCCCCGCCCACCAATTCAATTTAAAAATGGAATGTTCAGAACACCAACACAATAGCACAATAGCAATGGACCAAAGCTGGTTTCCAAAAGTCAGGCTGGGAAAACTCAGTGGGCCCAGCCAATCAGCCAGAGACACAAGGAGACACCCTAGGGCCAAATCCCACTCCTTGCCCACCATACCCATATAAATACTACTTCTCACCACCTCAGTGGGTACCCACTCAGGACCCCTCTCCACTCAGAGAGCTTTCCTGCCTTTCTTCCTAAATCACGTTTTTCTTTAACTTTGGTCTCGACGTTGATTTCCTCCCTCAGTGAAGACAAGAATCAAGAATCCAGGCCTGCTCCTCCCAAACCCCATTTCATTATTATCTTTATTATGTTGTCTCATATTGTGGCTGCCACTGTTCTCGTCACTCAAAAGTGATGATGGTTTGTATCTAACAACACAGTGTAGCCACACGCGAGCCTGTCTGGGGCTTTGTCCAACTGTGTCACTGAATAAAGGATGGAGGGAATCATACACCTCAGGTGTGAGGAGCAGCGCGGTACAAGTCGAGTTCATTCACTCTCTTCTTGTTAACATGCGCTAGCAAAAGAGAAGTCAGGGAGTTCTATTTTTACCCCATTCTCTATGCTGATGAGAAAAGAGATGTTACTTCATAGAAATTTCAATTCAGACTGAGAACTTGGTCTAAATATAATCCATTCTTCAGGCAGAAACTGTCTCATTAAGTAGAGAGGTCGGGAAGACTAAAACATTTGTTAGCTACACTTATTGCCTGATGAATTCTAATGAAAAGAGCGTGAATTCATTCCATTTACTTAGTACAGATGAAAGAGAAAGGACACAATAGAAAAAGATGAATTGTGAGTTCTTGGTAAATCACTCCTATATGTCAGCATCTTCTCCAGGACATGACTTGAGGCTAAATGTCAGGGTTTGGGCAATTCTTTATGCCCTCCATAAAAGCCATAAAAACGTGAATTAGAGTGGCTGTCTCTATTTTAGTTTGTTCCTATGTGAAGTAGAAATGCTTTTTGAGATTGATTGCTGGTACTTTAATTTCTATCTCCAATTTCTTCTAATCGTGGCAAAGAACTCCAGTTAAGCATCTTACCCTTCCCTTTTTTCTGTTAGGACACTATGAAATTCAGTTGTGATGTCTTCATGATGGGGAAAAAGATGGAGAGAAAGTTTTCTATCTTCATGGGCATTTCTTTGTTTGACATCCGCTCATGTGGTCAGATGCTAAATGTTTTAACTGAAGGGATGAATCAAAGACCCAAGCCAGGCCCCCGTGACCTCAGAAAATCCAGAAAAGTGATTCTTATTCTATTTCCTCTCACCACTTCTTTATGAAATTACTTGGTAATTCTGAGAAAACTTTGTATCAAATCCCAAAACTATTTTTCTTATAAAGTTATTTTCCTTATTAAGAGAAAGATAGCAACTAGGTGTTTGTTCTAAATTAAGATTATAGATGGAGAGATTTTTTTTTTAATCAAAGGCTGAATCAGACCTTTAACAATGACAGTGAACAGTGAATTGGAAGGCTCCTATTTTGCTTAGAGGTGTCATTTATTAGCACCTGAATACTGTTTTATTCTAACACCCTGTTCCCCTTTCCAAATAAGAATTAACAACATTCTTACATTCTTTCTCTTATGTGTGGAGCTAACTTTTCTTAGAAAACATAAGTTCAGGAACGCAAAGCTGTTTTTTTTATTTTTTTTTTAATATATATTTTTATTGTTACTTATATCTTTTACATTGGCAATGCTGTTTTTTTCCTCTGAGATGTCAATTTCTAATATTATTCTTTACCTAATTCAGCTACTCCCTAATTTTACTGACTTTTCTTTTTTAGTTTGTTGACTAAGCTCTCCATCAAACCTAGGCCGCAAGCCTCTGGATAAATACCCGGTGAACTGGAATATAATCGTGAAGTGAGCCCTGAAAAAGCTCAGCCATTGAGCCAGTCTTCTTAAAATGCAGGGCCTAAATCACACATCCGGGCAAAGCTCTGCCAGGCAAAGCAAGTCCTGCTGCCAAGAAAAGCAAAAGGGACCACAAATTGCTACCAAACCACTCTGAAATGTTCTCGCCTTTCTAACAGCCCCGAAAAGATAAACGGCCCTAAACCTGAGGGATCCAAAGCATTTCACTCAAAATTTTCACAGGAGACTAAAGAAGAAGGAAAAAATAAGCAGGAGTGAAGAAACAGGTGTCTCACTTTGTTACGTCTTGCGTTGTCTATAGTTTTTTCCCTTTAACTCATCTCACCTTCACTTCCCAGAATTCTCTGTTAGAACAATAAGCAGTTGTGTCAGTACAAGGGGACTCAAAGTCTTCTTTCATGTCTAGGTTAGGATCATGTCCAACAAAGACCTAAAGTCAAAGCCAAAGGCTACACTTGATGACTTGACCTCACCAATAATTCCTAGTAATTCGTGGGTGTTAATATATACATTGTCATTCTAGCTGTGTTCCTTCCAGGAGTTGTTATAGCTGCTGGGGTGGCCATTCACCAGGGGACTCCATTTCTAGCCTGATATCACACACTCTTCTCCTCCCACTTTTCCCTGCACCCTCACCAGTTTTCTAGAAGTACTTCAAATATCCCAAGATCCCTGCTTCTCAACGTCTTTGTGCACGCTTTGCTCTGTGTCAGGAATGCTGTTCCCACTCCTCCATCTAGCAGTCAACCAGCCATCACTTCCTCAGGGAGGCACAGCTTTACCTCCAGATTAAATTAGTTACCCCTATTATACATTCTTACCATAATGTTGTATTTTCCTTCCTAGTACTTCTCATTAACTTGTAACTATTCGTGCGGTATAAATAATCACTGTAGGCAAGCACCAAGCCTATTTTGTCTACCAGTAGTGTCTCCAATCTTTCGCACAGAGTAAGCACTCAATAAATCTTTGTTGAAGAATAAATGAGACACAGGTAGAAAAATCAATGAATTTACAACTCTTAATTGCATACAGATGGAAGAGATTTTATCAACTATTCAATATCTCATTTAGGATGTGAGCAGGTAACAAATTTGAGAGCATGAAAATTCTCAAATCCCTAAGAACTCTAAGATTCATATTCAAATTCCATACGCGTAACTTCAAAATGGGCATTATACTAGAAAAGAGGGAGCTGACTGCAAATTTTCTACTTGTTCAGCCGAGCCTGCTCCATTTTAATAAATCCAGCTGGTACCTTGTCCTGCCCCCATCCCCCATCTCCACACACACACATATACAGAGGGGAAATACTGCAAGCCCTGGCATTTGGTCTCAAAATTTATCCAAACAATCCCCACTTAGAGAAGCATCAGTTTTTGTTCTTAATCTTCATTCTACTATTCCAGCTCCCCCCTCCCAGTTATGTCTGCCCACATTTTCCTGTTATTAATCCCACTTCATGGATTGTCAAACCTTTTCCTTCATCTTGGACCTCAACAGCATTCTAAAACCTCTGTTCCTTTCTCCACCCCTCATAAGGTTTTCCACAACCACTTTCTCAATCTGCAATCTCCTCTTAATGGGCAATAACAAAACAACAACAATCTAATCACAGAAATTTATAGAGGTCAGATATTGTTCTGCATACTTAACTCAGGTATGTACCATCTCACAGAATCCTCATATCATCTCACTCCCATTTGTAGGTGAGGCAGCTGCAAGAGAGATTGAATATCACGCTCCAAGTCACAGCATGTGAACAACAGAGCTGGGACTCGAGCGCAGGTTGAGTCTTCTTACAGCAGCCCTCTGCCTGGTAGTTAGTCTGATGGTCCTTTCTAGAATTTCACATGTCTCCTTACTTTCTCCTGGAGATAACAAAATGAGCTTGATGTTTGTAAAGGAGCCAGAAGAAGTAAAATTATTAATCCTACCATTCGAAACTCACCACCAGTTGGCCTCACCTTGGCTGACCTTGCCTTGGCTGGCCAGTATGAGTTGTCATTGTCAGAAAGGGTTCATGTTGGGAAATCATTGACCCTTCTCCAAGCCAGCCCCCTCAATGCTTAGTCTCAGTACTTTCCAAACTCTTTCTGTATCTGTAATATCCTATTTCCATCCCATCTGCCTCTCCAAATATTCAATTGACATTCTTACTACCCTGTGAATGTCAAGTCAACTGAACATACTTGGATCTACTTGGATCGTCCCTTCCACTCAATCCCTGCAAGAGTTTGTGTAAGAAATTACAGTGTGAATTGATGACTCACTTATCCTTGAAAGTTCAGTTGACCTACAAGTCTGAACACTTCCAAGCAAAGTGAGTCTTGACTAATTCATATAGACTAACTTAAATTGTTAAGTATCAACATCTTTTATCATATGCTAAATAAAATGTATCTATAACCCTCACTTAATGTCACTTTGGAAACTGCAACTTTAAGCAAAACAAGATGATGAAAGCAGGTCCTCATTTTGTTCACCTTTGGCCAGGATTTTTTTTTCTTCTCATTGGCTCTGTAATAAAAACATGTGGTAAGAGAGGATTTTATTCAAGGACATGCTGTGTGTGTGTGTGTGTGTGTGTGCGTGTGTGTGTGTGTTTGTATTTTTCAATACCCTCCAGTCAAAGACCTCCAGAAACATACTTATGATTATACAAGTTGAGTTTATTACTCCTTGAAATGAACCAGAATACACATCATGGGGAACAGTGGGATATCTCATTAAGAAAGCATAAAGAAGAGCTAAGTATAGAATTGGGGCTTTTATTAGGTGGTTTGGGGGAGGTTTCAAGAAAATGGGACTTTATACTGGATTGGATGTTGTCAGAAAGATGGGGTAATTTTACATTTGACTGTCTTGATAAATCTTATCTAGGAGGAAAGAAGATCAAGTCAGGCTAAAGCTCCAACTGGTAAAGAAACAGCAGTCACTGATATTAACCAGGAGAGGGGGATGTTTGGTATTTTTGTGATTTGTAGTCACCTTGCTTTCGTCTGTTCATGGACAAGATCTAAAAGTCTTATTTTTTGTATCTTGATCCATATCATAGCAAATGATCTTGACTGCTATTGGCATTCTGTGAAAGCACTGACCCTCACCAGGAGACAACCTCATTCCTGCCCTGAGCATCAGACCAGCAACCAGGCACCAAGGCCTCGCTGAGAGAACATCGGATGTTTGGGAGCTGCATGTCTATTAAAAAGAAAAACAAAAAGATATTAGAAGCTAACTCTCCAGGGCAGCTGGAACTGTTTGCAGAATTCCCTTCACTGTCTGGCTCTAAGCTCGAGTGGGCACAAGAGAAACTGACATGGGCATTGAGAAGGGTAGTGAAGCATCGGTGTTCTTTGGACTCTAAAAGCTGACAGCACACATCAAGCACTGTGGCAGTTCAGGCACAATGTCACTGATCTGTCAGCTCACCTGGCTGGATGGGGACAGCGCCAGGTGCATAGCAAATCCAGCCCGTTAGAAATCCTCGTGCTTTCTCTGACATCCAGATGTGCACCTGCAAAGCTACCTGCAAAGGGCACCATCTTCTCCCACAGGCCACTCACATCACCGAAGTTGGGGATGATAAAAGACAAACATGGGTTTCCACTTGTTCTCGTGGGTCCCAGTTTGTCCTGGCTCTGCCAACTTCACATCCAGCTCTCCTTCACAACTGCTAGCTGGCTTATTTCAGGTTCAACACCAGATGCGAAGGCAACAGCCTCATAAGACTTCTCCACCAGTGCCCACAACTGAATGTGACCATTGTAATTCTTTATTCTATATGACTCTTCTAGGCTCTGAGTCTCTGAAGAAACCCTGCAGTCAGGGTTGTTTTTAATACCCTCCAGATGCCCAGCAGAAAGGGGATCTCTCATCCTTGGACTGGGAGGGATGCAAGGACCAAGGTATGAGGGAGGTGGGCGGCATCCCTACAGCAGCCAGACAGGGCCAAGCGACAGGCTCTTTCCAGACCATCTGACCCTCGCATCCCGCCGCGGAGTTGTGGGTTTCCGTGTTCGAGTGTCTGTCCCATGAGCAGTGCTGGGGGAAGAAGAGCTGGAGAGGCAAACAGCTATGGGGTCAAGCAGCTGGAGATGATCTCACTGGGATCTGGGGCCAGATTCTGCTTCTGAGGGGACCAAAGTCATAGCTGACATAACCTAAATGTGACCCCAATCTGAGCGGGGCGGCAAGGGTGGAAATGAGAGTGGCTGAGAGTGTCAAGGAAGAAGGGCACATGACGGCCAGACGAGGCACCAGGACAATCGGGCGGAGCGCGGGAACCCGAGGGGATGTCCCGGCGGAGGCAGAAGCCCAGCTAGCCAGACCCGACCTTGCCAGGCGCTCTGGGCACCATCCCATATGCCAGGCACCAGATTCATTGCCTTGCTATCTCCATCATCACAGCTGCCACAAAGAACAGCTTTTTTTTTTCTTTTTTGCTTTTGACCTGCTGGAAGACATTTTATCTTTTTTTAATTACTATCCCAACTTTATTAGTTATTAGTTTATTTTATTGAGTTAACATTCATTTACATCATTATTTGTGTTTTAGAGGTACAGGATCCTCCCCCTTTAGAGTTGTTACGACACCACACCCACCACCCAAGCCCATCCCCCTAGTTCGCAAAGGACAGACTTCATACTAACCTAACAGTTGACGTAACCGAGCTGGAGAGGTTAGATGACCTGCCCAAGGTCAGGAATTTTAATTTACATCTCACTGATCTTACTTCCTTTATACTTCTCAAGATTCAAGCTTCTAGGCTTTAAAAAAAGAAAAAAATTTTCGAGCAACTTTACCAATATTTGTTGACTCCAATGTCTTAGCACCAGTCAAGGCTTGGGATGACTGCAGCCCTGGACAGCCTCTTGAGCATCTGATGTTGACCTCAGCTCCCCAATTCTTGACCCACTGAAATTGCAAGTCAATAAGCATTTCTTGTTTTGGCCCCCCGAGTATCAGATGATTGTTACGTAGGAGCTGAAAACTAATACATGAGGTGGCGGCAGGTAGGGTGGACTTGGGGGGTAATAGGAGGAGAAGGAGAATTATGGAAAGCCCCAAGAAAGCCTGACAAAAAAAGAAAGTACCAGAAATTTCCTCTGGCTCAGGGAATTATGTAAAGATACAGAGATGGGGAGGCAGGTTGAGAAACAAATGTGCTGACCTCTGTCTTGGAGCAGAGTCCTCTCCAATAGGCTGAGGGGAGAGTATATTCCTGGCTGAGTCTATGAAAGGCAAATGTCTCCCAGGATGCTGCATGCCAACCCTACCCTCTGGCCCTCACGATGGCTGGAAAAGACCAAGAAGTCCCCAGAAGTCTTTCAGGGAGCAGGAGGAGGTCACCAAGAGTCTGATTGGGTAGTTGCGGGAGATAATCATCACTGTGACAATGAGGCCAACTGACTCAAAGCAGGGTCACAGAGGAATCACTCCCAGATCTCAAGAGGCCCAATGCCAGCCAGGGCTGCGGAGGAACCAAGTCAGCAGGGTAGGCCAGTGGGCCCCAAGAACGCAGAGAAAATGGCACAAGTTACACCCAACGTCAATGTCAGCCAAACACCCAGGAACGGGAAAAACCCAGCACACACCCCCAAAAGCCAGCAGCAGCTGGAGAGTTCTGTGACCCAGTGCTTGGAGTCACCTGAATCTCCGTGACACTCTGGAGAGGAGAAAACTGGTGAGTAGAGTAGGGCACAAAGGATAAAAGTGGGCATATACTCCACCCTCAAAAAAAAAAAAAAAAGCCGCATGACTAAAAAGATCACTGCAGGGATAGGATGGGATTGAACTCAATTTTTCCTCTGCTATTCTGGGGGTCAAGAGTGGGGCCTAAAGGGAAAAGCACACAAGTTACAGAAAACAGTGAACGTAGTTTTGTTGTATATCTCAATCTTGTGTGAGTAGACAGAAGATTCTGTGAAAACATATCAGAAAGTTTCAGAGACTCAAAGCAGAGTTTGTCCTAGATCTAGAACACAAGAGCCAGAGGCACCCTAGAAATCATCGAATGCCTAGTATTTTCCTCTGTTTGTGCCTTATCAGACAGTACCCCAGTCTCTCTCCCTAGCCCGTGACCCAGAAAACTGCAAGGGCTGGTACTGAAAAGCTGGTATCAGCTTCGTCAAGTGCATGACTAGGGACTGATACCTACGGGATCTATTTTAAAGAGGTGTCACTAAACCATCAACCTGACAAGTAGCTTGGAGAAGGGGCAAATAGGAAGCAGTCGTAGCAATTTGCTCTGTAGGTCAGAGGCCAACCTGCGTCTTACTAAAATGTGCACAGAGAACACATTGCGCCAAGGTGGTCTGTTGGAGACCCGCCACATCTGAGAGTCGGGTGACTCTTTGGAATTTGGTCTGCTGGAGCCTTGGAAGAGACCTCACGAAGCCCCTGCCTCTGGTCCACCCCCTTTCCCGCAGAGCTGACCGTGGCAGTCTCAGGACTGTAGGGCAGAAGGGAGGCCACCAGGTCAGCTGGCTGGGGGCGTGTACTGTGCTATTCAGACAGTCTTTTGTGTAGAAACGTTTCTTACAAGCCACGATAGCTGTTATGTGGTCTAGACGTCAGGAGCCGTGGCTCACCAGAAGGTGAGCTCTACTCTCCCTCTGCTGAGTTTTGTCCCTGAACTCAGATGCCCGGGCCCAGCCCAATTCGTAGGCAAAACCATACTCCAGGGCCCCACTGCTTTATGCACACGTGTCCAGATGGCTGCACGGAAAGGCCGCTCAGGGGCCTGCGGCTCATTTCATGTTTCGCTCTATCCAGTCTTTAAAAGGCAGCACCTTGGTGAAGGCAGTGTAGAGGCTGTGGCTGCAGGTTTTGTCATAGCTCCAGGTGACTAGCCCCACCAGATGCCAGCGCGGCTCAGGGGACGCGCGGCCCGGGAAGGACACAGCTGCGATGCCCCCTGTCTCTGCTGTGCAGATGTTGGACGGGGCACCGGGGTCCCGGCTGGCGCAGAACATGTTGTCCGTGACACTCACGGGGATGCCGTGGTCCTCATGCTGCTCCTCACACAGGAGCGAGTCCACCACCCTGACCACCCCTGAGCGCAGCGTGTCGTTCTTGAAGCCAGGGCTGCTCACGTCTGCCAAGACGTTCCAGCCAGCCACGGTGACGCGTGCCTCCTGGAGGGGGGCGCCGAGGTCCCGAGCGGCTGCGAGGCAGATGGGCTGGACGCGGGTGCTGACTCGGCCCTTGTCAAGGAGCTTCAGAATGGCGATGTCGGCGTCCAGCAGGATGGGGTCATAGTTGGGGTGCAGAATGATGGCAGAAAGCTACAGATGCAAGAAAGGGAGTGCACTGGTGAGTGGCCAAGTCCAGGGTGAACAAGAGCAGGCAAACCTTGGGGCTGAGTCATCAGGAGGAAACATCTAAGAGATTTGCAATGATTTGGAAAAACTTAGCTCAAGGGATCAGAGCAATTGCTCTATTTCCAGAGTTGCAAATTCAAATACCTCCTGGGGCCTCCCAGGTAGTGGTCAAGGACTGGTGTGGACAGGTGAGGCCGCAGAGGATGAGAGTACACACGCTGGCTGATGTGGGCAGGGGCCATGCGCCTACACTGACCCCCGCCACGCAGTATCGTAACTGTGCCAAGAATAGATGCCAGATCTTACCTGAAACCTCTGATTTTTAAATGTTAGCAAATAATTGTTCAAAAAAAAATGTGCTAGCACGATCAAAATATACTATATAGTATTAGGACCATCAAAACTAGTTTGGGGCACTGTAAGCATTTTGTTTGCTTCAAGCCATTAAGAGCTACACCCTGCATGTTCTACAAGACCTTTCCACAAAATTTCTCCTGATTATCCCAAATTGTTGCTGATCATCCTATTTGATGAGGGGCTCTAGGAGTTTACATCTGTGACAAGTGTGTGTGAGATAAAAGATACATAAACGTTTATATATAAGTTCTATTATTTGGACTACATTTGGGTGCATTTCCTCAAGGTATCTCTTGTGTTGAACTAATCATTATATACTGGTCTGTCTCTCCCATGAGTCCATGGATTCTTCAGGGGAAAATCCATGCCCTATTCACTCTGTATCTATTATCAGTGAATGGCATACTCTAGAAGCTCAAATACACATGGGCAGATAGGGGAGGGAGGAAAGGAGGGAGGGAAGGAAGGAGGGAGGGAGGGAGGGAAGGACAGATGAATAGACAGCGGGATTGGTGACTAGATGGGCAGAGAGTTGGGTAGCTAATAAACGATGAGCAGGGAGGCAGGAAGGTGGACATAGAAAGAAGACTATAAATTGATTAGGAGGGAAGATTTCATAAACTGATTAGGAATATCTTTATGTCCTAAAAATGACTGAACATGAAGTCCTAAACAAAAAAGCTGATGAGTGACAGATGTTACTTGCTACTATCTTATTTTTACAATTAAAGGGAAAGAAAACACCCTCATCTTTCAGAGGTCCCTTTCTAGTATCTGTAAATATGAAATACTGGGCACCTGCTACGTGCCAGGCTCTGCACGGGTGCCATGGTGCTACGGTGACAGAACTGGCATAGTCCCCACTCTGCCACACTTGGTGTTGGCTGAGCCAGAGGCCCGGTTCCCGGCGTGCAGCCCTCTCTCACCCGCAAACTCTGGATGGTCTTCTCGTCCCGATCGTCATCCCGGTAGAACTTCCCAAGGACGACTCTGAGGTCTGCTGTCTTGATCACGGTGACCTTCCCCAGCTCAGTCACGCAGTGGGCTGCCACCACCACCGTGCGCTCATTCACCAGGGCGCCGCTGCAGACCAGGAGCCACGTGCCCTTGTGCTGGCCGCCACCGTGCACCCCGCTGGCCCTCCTGTAGATGGCCGCCTGCCACGGCCAGCGCGTCCCCTGGGTCTTGGGAGCAGTGACGTTCTCAGTTTTCCCACAGACTATGGAGAAAGCACCAGCTCAGTCAGATGAACTCAGACCTTCCCACGCAAAGGGGAATGTGTCACTCACCAACAGAGAACAAAGCAAGAAAGGTGGGCCCCAGGGGCCTGAGACCACTGAGCATCTCCCTGTCTGATTTCCCCTTTAAATATTAATCAACTGGGCCTCCCTGGTGGCCCAGGGGCTAAGTCTCAGCGCTGTCACCACAAGGGCCCACCTCTGTGGCCCTTGAGTTCAATCCCTGGCCAGGGATCTAATCTACGTATGGCACAGCAGACCTCTCCTGCCTCTTCCGCTGCTCCCCTCAGTAGTGTATTTCAGTAGATCTGCCTGTTCTGCTCCCCACTCTGTCTCTGGTGAATCCTCTCACCACCTGCACCTCTGGCCTACACCCCAGTTCTTTTAAGCAAAAATAAATAAAATTTTTGTAAAAAATAAATATTGATCAACTACCTTGACATAGTTGGTTATAAAGTCTAAGGTTAAGATTGGAGGCTTCCAGTCCTAGGCACCATCAGTAGTTCTATTGACTAGTCTAGTCCATAATCAACTGTCTAGATTAGTCAATAGGACTGCTGACCAATCTCTGAGCGCTTCAGTCTTCTTGCCTGTAAAATGAATACAGGAATAACAAGGGTCTCACGGGTTCTTGAGTAGACTCAGTGAGATGATAAATACAAGCAGACCTGGGCTCAGATGACTGTCATTATTAATACGACCACAACAAACTGAGCCATACTGTACCCCTTTGACATGGAGGAGGGAAAGACAGCTGACTCCATGCAAGACCCTTCCAGGTGTTAGCTCAGTAATCATCAACATAGCCGAAGTGGTAATTAATACTTCACTATCTGATTAGTAACAATTACGTGAGAGATACCATCGGATGAGGAGCATGAAACCTGGGGCTTGGATGGGGTAACCACGATGACATCATTGGAGGCCCTGGCACCTTTAATGCCGTCCCCCCTTAGTGTTCAGTGACTGTTCGCTCCCCTTTCTCCAAGTCAGTATGAATAAAGGTGTGCCTCCCCCTCAGAAAAATTCATCTAAGATTTAATGAGCTAATTTCTCCTGGGTAATAAGCTTAAGTCAAAGGAAGGGAGCTCTAACTGTGGGATCCCAGACATCACCATGCTCAAGAAAGGCCCAGATAACAATTTGGACAAGGCAGCGTCCCCAAAAGCCAAAAGTCTTCAACAGGGTTAAAGGCTCTTCATGGGCAGCTCAGGAAGAGGCAGGCCCTCCCTCCCACAGACCAGCCTCCACTCACTAGGGGTGCAGGACGGGGCGCGCCCGCTCCACTTCCCGGTCCTCAGGCATGTCCTGCGGCTGCTGCCCAGGCGGCGATAGAAGGGCGAGACACACTCGTACTGGAGCTGGGTGTGCAGGTGTTGGTACCCGGCGGGCAGGTCTCCAAAGGGGAGGGCCGGCTTCTTGGTCGGGGCGCCCTGCAGGTTCTGCTTGCTGAAGGCTGAGGAGTACAGCTGGTGCAAGGGTGTCTCCCTGCAGCAGGGCACGGGGGCCCAGAGGAGCAGGGTGAGTGACAGCCAGTGAGGCCCATTAAGAGCCACTAGTCTCCTCCACATGGATATTTGGTTACAGAAGGAAAGTGGTGATGTCATATTCTCTCTCTCTCTCTCTCTCACACACACACACGAACACACACACACACACACACTCTCTCTCTCTCTCTCTCTCTCACACACACACACTCTCTCTCTCTCTCTCACACACACACACAGGCAGACAGACACACACATTCCCTCTACCACTGAACAAATTGCTCAACCTGCATTCTGTTCCTCCATTTCCATTCCTGGCATGCCTCCAGCTGCCTAGGGTCTTAAGCAGAGAGGATAATATCTAACATAATAGCTGTTGTCCAAAGGTGCATTATACGTGCACACACACATCAATTAACTGTGAAATTAAACAGCAAAGGAAGCTAATGCGAATGAGGGAAATCCAGGGATATTTTTCTAACTATTATCATAATGGGGCAATATCAGAAATTGACTTGAACTAAACTGTGTTGATACAGTAGCTTGATTTAGCAATTAGCAGATGTAATTAGTACACCTCAGAGAATAGAACTTTCTCTCAGGGCACATTGATTGGGAGAAATATGGAGCATTGTATGTAAATGTGAAAAAAAGGCTTTTTAAATGAAGCTGAACCCCCAGAGACCATGCAGGGATTCTTGGGGGACACCTATGAACATTATACAGCTCATTTTCATGCTTATTTTATATCAGCACACACCAACTATTAGCTGAAAAGTTAGAATTCCTATAGGAATCAGCGTTTTCATCCCTGTTTAATGACTGGAGAACAGAAATCAGGAGAGGTGGGGGGTGGGGGTGGAGGGAACTCAGGAGGCTAAAATGGTGGCCTGCCCAGCACCCATCCCCACCCTGCACCCCTACTACACCCAGCTGACACCACCTACTTCCGCAGTCTGCACAGTGCTTCTCTCAGAGCAAATACACATCCACATTTACATTCAAAAGGCCACATTTCAAACAACAAATCTTCAGCTCCTGTTTAGAACCACGTCTGCAATTCAGAGAGCTTCCACCCTTGCAAGGAGCTCATCCCTTGTCTATGCTGCCCTGGGAGGCTCCCAGGTGAGCTCAGTTACTAGAGGGAGGTGTGATCCTACTCCAGAAGCCCATCTTCCAGAAAGGTGCTTACAGCCAGGTTGTAGGCCTGCCCTCTCACCTCCATAAAGTGCCTGCAACCCTGCCGCTAACTTCCTGTTACAGTTGTTTAAAAATGTGAAGCTGGGTAAATTTTTTTAATTGTTCAAGCCTTCTATAAGATGTTTCCTTGGCAACAACAGGTCTCTCCCACTTAGTGGAAAGTCCAGCCACAGGCAGATGACAGGAATCAGAAAAGGGGAAATGTTTTAGGTTCTGTGCCCCTGAACCCAAGAGGACAGTCACAGAAGGAAGAGACCCAGGAATAACATCCTGATTTGTTAACACTTCAGGTCACTGGGTTAGGGTCAATTCTAGTCACAGAGGTCCCTGGTCACTGTTTCTAAAAACAAAAGCTACTGCTGACAGGGGTTCACATGTGGAAAGCCTTGCGACACCCCTTGAGGCTTGGTTAAGGCTCAGTGCATAAGGGAGCAGATCCTGAACACCCAGAGGACCCTGAAGACCCCAGCCTCTGACACCCTGGGTTCACACCCTGCTTCTGCCACTTCTTCTAGCAATGTGCCCCTGGCAAGTTATTTAACGTCTCTGAGCATCAGTTTACACTTTGCCATAAAATAATAATAAAACCGGGCCTCCTTGGTGGCTCAGCGGTTAAGTGCTGCGCTGTGGAGCTGTCGGCAGCAGCGAAGCAAGTTCGAAGCCTGGCTGGGGAGATTCCCACATGACGCAGCAGACCTCTCCTGCCTCGCCTGCTGCTCCCCTCAGCAGTATATTTCCGTCGGTCTGCCTGTTCTGCTCCCCACTCTGTCTCTAGTGAACCCTCTCACTGTCCCATGCCTCTAGCCTGTACCCCAGCTTGTATGCATAAATAAATAAATATTTTTTAAAAAGCAATAAAACCTATAGTAGAACAAAATGGAAATAATAATACCTACTTCAGAGATTGTGGTGAGGACTAAAGGAGTTCATCCTAAAGCTTGATGTGTCATTTAATCCTGACAATGATGGCAAACAGAAGGTATTGTGATTTATCCATATTTTATAAAAGAGGAAACTAAAGGCTGAGTAATTTTAGGAACTTGCCCCAAAATACTGAGTCTAAAGAAGCACTACATCAACCCTAAGGAAACACAGAGCCAGGTCTGAAGACATTGAGTATCAATCCAGTGCATTCATCCATAAATACTTGAGTGCCTACTATGTGCAAGACCCTGTCTAGGCACTAGAACTTCATGATGAATGGAACAGAAAATTTTCTGTACTTGTAGCTTCTACATTTTTTTTAGTGAGGGGGGAAGCAGAAATAGATAATTTTTTAAAAAGTATGTAAGACAACTGTGGAGAGAAATGTCAAGTTGCAAACGGAAGCTCTTGGAGAAGACGAGAGCGTGATGGGTGGAGAAGTCAGCTGGGTGGTCAGGGTCCAGGGAGCGCCCTGTTTTTAAAAGGGCAGTCAGGGAAGATCTCGCTGCCAGGTGCGGACTGAGCAGAGAATGGAAGGAGGTGAGACATGAAGCCTCACTGAAATTCAGAGGAAGCAGATTCTAGAAAGAAGTCACAGTAGCAAAGGTTCTGAAGCTGAGATGGGCTTGGAGGGAAACAGGAAAAGCAAGGTAGCCTGTGGGCTGGAGGGGGGAGGGCAAGTAGGAGGATGGTTGAGGATGAGAGCCAGTATTTCCTACAAATTAAGGAAATGAAAGAAAAGGGGCTATTCTCTCCTTACCAGGCATTACCGCTTCAATTCCAAGAGAAAGGCTGGGGCTATCTTTTCCCACAGGGGAAGGGGGAGATAGGATAGGAGAAGGCTCCTACCCCCATCAGAGCTGGTCATTGATCTCCACCTCCTGGCCCTACCAGCGTGCCTCACCTAGTTGGTTACTACCAAGCACATCTCCCTGAGCCAGAGCTGGCAATCTTTGCCAGGAATGCCATCACCTTAGAAGCTGCCATGATAAAAAGTCATTTCAGGAAGGCTCAAGTGTGAAAGTGAGGGTCTTCAAAGATCATCTTAAAATCATACTTCCCAACCAACCACTTCCCCATGAGCCAGTGCAATCTGTCCATCTTCCAACTTTTGCTACCTCTTGGCTAAAGGCAGCTGGCTAGCAAACCTCCATCTAACAAGCCCTATTCTTTCATAGCCAGTCAGAGTGTCCCAGAGAAGCCCCGAGGCGTCTCTGGTTGAACACGAGTGGTGAAAGGAAGGGCGGGAAACGTTCATCCACCTTTAAAGCACAGGTCAGGTGTTTCAACTTACCTTGACTGAACCTGCATTGGAAGGACTCTCCGTCTCACCAGGTCTGAGATCTTTGGTTCTCGGCAGGCTGAGAATAAGAGATAACACTGCATAACCCTTTTCCAGATGAACTGCTAACCCATTCACTTCAGATTCTTACCCAACTACTTTTCAGGGCACAGGATGCACACGCCCAGGTCAGCCAACGGCTCCCTCGGCAAAAGGACATGCTGCCTTTCCCCTAAGTAACTCTCTGGAGAACCTAAGGAACACAAACCCCCCTGAAAAGCTGCCCTTCTGGGGTACTCGAATAAAGGCAGTTAATAGGTTAGGGTGACCTATTCACAAAAATAGTATTGTTGAACTTTTCCAAAACAAGTCAGAAATGGAGGTTCCACAACAGCCCACACAGGAAGTTCTAGGGTTCTCCCTGGAAACCAGACAGTTGGTGGTTCTTGGATAACTGGCTCCTCCAGGTGCTTTCTCTGCAATTATGGCTCAAATCGTCATTCCAGGGCAGCCCAAAGCCCAGCTGAACTCTGCTGGAGTCTCTTGCTTTCTCCCCCAGTGAAAAGGAGTCTGTCCCTCTTCACTTTCCCAATCAAGCAGCCAACATTCGTCTAATTAGCAACCCAGGGAACTTTGGTGGGATTAATTTGTAAGAGAAGAGTGGACAAAAATCTCCAAGGACGTATGGAACACCGTTTCCATACTTAATGAAACCAAGAATCAGAGTCTGTGCTGGTGAGGATGAAGGTCGCTTCTGGCTAAAGTCTAAAGTGATTCATTCCTTTCACAAGTCATTCTCTTTCATGCCTTTTCCTCGGATTTGGGTTGTTGACAAACACCCAGAAGGGATAGTGGAGGATTGAGGCAATTATCTGGATAATCTAGGCCAAGGACATTGCTTTTCTTCCAGGAAACAGCCAAATAATTGTGACCTGCCCCCCAAATCGTGGGGCTGTTGGCATGGAGCAAGGAGTGAATGAATTCAGAAGAAACCTCACATCCCACTGCCAAGGGGTGAGGCTCAAACTTCTATACCACATTCCACTTTTCTGGTCCCAAATGACCTTTTAAAATGTACCTCCCTGCTTCCCAAATGGCCTCGCTTTGAGTTTACATGATTCTGTCATGTCTGCGTAGCCTTCTTTTCCTTTGTCTTCCAAATGGAGTATTTCATCCTAACTCTCCACCTCTACAAATCCTTCCCAGCTTCCCAGATTGCTCCAATCCCACCTGCAACATGCAACCTTCCCTCTTCTGAGAAATACTGCTTCCCTTCTCTAAATGAACACTAAGTCATCTCTTCCTATAACTCTCCTTTGAATGTTCAAGGGCTTTCTGTCTTTTTTGCATAAAAAGTTATTGAAGTAACACTGTTTAAAATGTATGTTTTTGGTGCCCAGCATTATAATTTGACACTTGTACACACATTATGTTGGCCACCAAAAGTCTCGTTTCCATCCACCACCACACAGTTGATTCCCTTTATACAATTTACCCAGCCTCCCTTGTCTTTATAAGATGCTTTTAAACATCTTAACATTTCATGTGGGCTGGTAGGGATGATATGTCAATTATGTTTTTATTTCTTCCACTAATTAATAGGTAAATGGAGTTACATAAATACATATTAATTGCTTCAATTCTTTCTGAGGTTTGCATATATAAAATTCAGGCTGTCATCTTTCCTAAACTACTCTGGTAACTACATGACTCTTTTTGATCACATCAAGATGTGATTAGGATTAGCAGGCCCTTCAGAGATCCAGAAAGGAAGCCAATGTTTTTAGGGATGGTTTCCAACCTATGAGTTAAGTACGGTTCCAGTGAAAACATAAGAGAAAAAGGCATTTTTCCCAGGACTCAAAAACATGTATGGGAGCTACTGAAAAGTTCAACAACTCCAGCTACTTCTACAGACTTCAGAAATAGTTGTATGTTACCTTTTATGCAAATGGGCTGCTTCCCCGACCACTCTCCATTCTGCTGGCAAGTTCTCTTCTCATTGCCACTTAGAACATATGAGTTGTTACAAAAGAAAGACACGACAGTGCCAATTTTTGCAGAATGCCCATTGATAAGCCCAGGGCCCCCTGTTATTTTCTTGTACCCATTGACTGGGCTCCCAGGGTCAGAGCAGTTTGTTTCTTCAAGGACTGAAAGTAAAAAGAAGAAAAAAGGAGAATTACAAGTCTGAAGCTTTCCACCCTAGAATCAAGTCTTTTCATATTTCTTTGCAGTGATATGGAGCTTACTTAGAATGACACTCCAAGGAATTACCAAGAGAAAGCTTATAATAGAAAATGCATGTATTGGACAAGTCTTCCCCAGCTTTAGTGATTTATTGTTAAATTGAGAAGTATTTCATTTCATATATAAATAAATTTGACATCACAGTTGGCTCTCATATGGTCATGTTCATCTCTCAAACTATGGGTGCTGGACAGGTCTAGACAAAGTAAATATTTCACTTAGATTTTATGAGCAGTATACAAAGCTAATGTATTTCAGTTTTGTATTATCTCCTTGCTTCCCTAAGCCTTGGGCAATTAAAGTAGACTATTCCATTTCCTATTGGTGTTATACCCAGAAAGTAGAGATGATGAGAAACAACCATGTACAGAAGTGAAGTTAGATTTTATATTTCATATTTCAGAACAAAGTTGTAGTATAACAGTATTGTACTAGAGGATAATATAAATTCAGAGACACAACAGATTTCCCTTGATCTTAAATATAACTTTCCATCTACACACTTAATGATATTCATTACAAAGGTATTTCTATTCTCTAACTCATGTTGGACAGTTACTTAAAGTAGAAATGACATTATCAGCTATTTTGAGCACTGAACAGGATATTAGATAGAGTCTGGAAATAGTTTATCCGATAGATAACATTTTCCTCAAATGGATTGTGGTATAATGTTGAATATTACTTGCCTAGGGAAACGAAGTTCCCTGAAAAATTCAACCCTTAATTACTGAGTTTGGGTACCAATTACTCTATCAGCCTTCCTAGTCTCTTTTTAATAATTTCTTCTAAGACACAGGCTTATCCCTATAAAACAGTCCCCTGCAATTCAATGATGAATCTGACATGCTTTTCTTCCCATAATGAACCCAATTATCTTTTCAGCAACTCGTTTGTTTGCCCCTAGGCAAGAAAAGAATCTCCATTCAGATAACACTTCTAAAATATTTGAAAACTAAAAACAAACTGATCATTTCCCTGTGTATAATTTGGCAAGGTCGCTAATACCAGTCAAATTACTAATTTGTCTACTCTAAGATTGCCGTAGACCACATGGAAGATGATCTCACGATACTCTAGGTGATTGGGGCTGTGTAATATAAGCAATTTCCCTGGTGAGTGATTCCAAATCCCCATTTTAAGTGTAAAAAGTCCATCTAACTGAGTAATCTGTTTAAAAATACTGCAATGCTATAAGGAGGGCAATGCACTTTTTGAAACTTTAAGTGGGCTCAGAAAGCCCCAGTGCTTCTATTTCTGGGAACACCGCTGAGATGTGGGAGGAGGATGCAGAGAAAGCACTCCATATTGCTTCCGTGCCTTCTTATAGTACAGCCTCATTCAGTGCTGAACATGCAGTCCAGAAACAAACAACAGAAGCTCATAGGCTGGAATCATCTCAAAACTTGGTGTGTTGATCTTGCAAGTCTTAGAAAATAGAATTAGTAGCCAATCATGATATTTCATAAAATATCCTCATAAAAATCTGTATTGCTAACTTTTGACAAAATTCTTATCTGGAAACCCTGGGCCTGTATTGACACATGACAATGATCAACTGCTCTCCTTAGATGGGGACTGATTGTTCACTTGGCCACAAAACTTACCAGACTGCCTGGTTCTGGCAGGCACTTGAATCTGTGGCTAATTAGCCTATCAACGGGCTGCGATGTGTGCAATTAGAGTGTAGTTCCTCAACTATTTTGAGATTTGTTTAATGGAGACGATAGTCAAGAAGGTTTGGATGATACTTAAAATCAGTCCCAGAATACTGAAAGAAATGAGCTATCCTCTAGCCATGTAATTTTAGCAGAAGATAAGAAACCACGTCTATCATAAGTCCTTTCATTGGATTTTCCTCCCCTTGGAAGTAAGTTCTTTCACGCTCCACTAGGCTCCACCCTCATCATCCTACATGTGCAGGATTCTCATGAATCATATTTCTATTACATTTAATATGGGTTTAATAACTAGCAGGAACATTGGAGTGCTCTGAAGTCTGTACAGGTAACAAAGCCTTAGGACAATTCAGGTCCTTTCTTTCTTTCACTAAGGTGGCTTTAAAGGAGCACTTAATGAGAACCTGACTCAGGATATACAAACAAGCCTTCCCAAAGTCAGAGAATTCTGCTATAGTTGTATAATTCTTATAGTTGTATAATAAGGAGCTATATACTCTTTAATAACACAACTATATACAATTTATATCTGAAGTCAGGTCACATATGAGCTTTTTGTGTAATATTTCTTTAACTCCCAGTCCCCAGAAAAGCTATAATTAAATCAATGGTGCACCTCCAACTCAAAGAGATCCTAGAATGGAGAATTATTATTTGACTTTAAGTTATTATTCATGAATTGTCACCAGGATAGAGTCCAGAGATGTTTCTGAGTTAGGGTCCAATGGAAGGCAAGCCTATAGGGTTAAAATTCAAAAGAAATTCAGATAATAGATACAGATATATAAAAGATCTAGACAACACAGTTGTCTGATACTATTTAACATAACCATGATGAATATGTTCAAGGAAATAAAAGATTAGGAATATCAGCAGAAAACAAGAAATCTTGAAAAAAAGCCAGTGGAAAAATCTAGAACTGACAGATTACAATGAAAAGAAGGCAGAAACTCAGTGGATGTGTTTATGAGTAAATCAGATATAGTTTAAGAGTACTAATAAACTGAAAGATACCTGTAAAAATGTAGAATGAAACCCAAAAGATAAAAAGTTGAAAAATGCACTGGAAAATGTAAGAACATTGGGGCTACAATGAGCAGGCTGATGTAACTGGTTCTTAGAAGGAGGAGAGAAAATATAAAGAGAAGACAACTGAAAATTTCCCCAAACTGATGAAAGATACCAACCTACAGATTCATAGTCACCAGTCAGATAAATATGAAGAAAATCACACAGACAGACATATTTTTAAAATTGTTAAAAACCAAAGCCAAATAAAAAATTTAGTCATTATCTCTTGCTTATAATATAAAGAATAATTTTTGCTCCTTTTTACACTTTAAGTTTTATAATCAGAAAATATAACCATGAAAGCTTATTATTTTTGGTGTTGCTTTTGTTGTTACTGTTTTTAAAGTATCAGGCAAAATGGTTTTGGGTCCTTTCTGCTAATCCTATGAACCTAGCATTGTCTCCATGGCCTTTTTTATGTTCCTATATTCTTTCCAACTGGTGCAAATCTCTTCACCATCTTGCATAATCATAGAATAATCCAAATTTGCATGACTTCATGTTTAAATGAGATTTGTGACCGGACTCTGATGGAAAAAGGGTGGTCTCTGGGATCAGACAGATATAGATTCAGATACTCATTTGGTTTTCCAGTTTCTAGAATAAGCATACAGTAGGTACTCAATAAATATTTTTTAGTAGGTGGAAAGAATGAAAGGATAATTATTTTTACATTCCATTTTTCATATATAATTTTTAAAGATTTATTTATTTATCCATACAAGCTAGGGTGTAGACCAGAGGTGTTGGGGTGGTACGAGAATTCACCAAAGACAGACTGGGGAACAGAACAGATGATCAACTGAAGTATATTGCTGAGGGGAGCAGCGGGTGGTGCTAGAGAGGTCTGCTGCACCATGTGGGAATCTCCCTGGCCGGGTATCGAACTCGTGCTGCAGTGGCTCTGGATAATTTCAAAGTGCTGTACTTAACCTGTTGCACCACCAGGGAGGCTCCCGTTTTCCTTATATTATTTTTATTGAGGTTACAATTTTTTACAAGCTCTTCAGATATATGTTACAACACCACACCCACCATCATAACTTCCAGAATCCTCTACCATAGTCTACTGGGTTCCCACTCTGCGTGTGCAGCATTTTCCCCATCTCCCCCTTTGGTTGCATCAATTCTATAGTGAAATTTCTAGGGTTTGTTTAGTTTTTTGTTCCTTTGTATTGTTTCTCTATATTCCACATATCAATGAAATCACCTGGTATTTCTTTCCCTAAAAATATGAATTTAATCATTCTTCCATTTAATTAATTGGAAAATTAATGTTGCTAAGCCTTGCTTTTCTCATTCTGTGAAACAGGATGACCTTTTTTCTGACTGGATTGGTTTATATGTAAATAACAATCTCCTTTGCCTTTGTCTGTCTTTATGTACAAAGCACCCAACTCACATTAAAATCAATATCCCAAAGTCAGACAACTTAAAGTAACACAAAGAAATCCAAAGTGCATTATTGGGCCAGTTCTATTATAAAGCAATATTCCACATTATTTTCTGGCCCCTTGGTAATGTCTACACATGATGGGTTTCCAGAACTGGGCCCAGTGTGATGACTCAGACTTCTGGATTCCAACCATGTTCTCTGTGCATTTATCTCTTTTAATCCTGCACAATGAAGCCTTAAAATTACATTCCTACATCAAACTGTTATTGGACATTATCCTCTTTCCTCTCATTTATTTCCTGTACTTTCCAAAGCTGGACACTCTCCTATGATGCTTTTGAAGAGAATTCTAAGACTTTGTCCACCCTTTTCTTTCCTGGTTTAGACATCCACCTGTTGGGTTCATAGCCATCTCATCAGATCATCTCCCCAGGGTTAGATTTCAAAGGCCTCTCTTTTTTCCCCTCATGGGTTGTCATTTCAGAAATCTTTGTACCTCCTTATTGAACAAGCTCATGATTCTTTTTCTGTGTGACTTTTGAAGGGCTTTGTGTTTCATTTATCCTCAGTGGGATGGATGTTTTCACACAAAACCAAATGAAAATTTACAACATCTGCATCTCTGGCCTGGAAGGAACATCAAGCTCCCACTTTGCTCAGTAAAATATTCCATGATTAATCATAAATAGCACATTGCCCTGTCACTTTGGGGACTCAGCCGAAGGACATAAACACATTAGGTTTAGCATGCCCTTACATGCTATCTTGCAAACAAAACCAGTATGGGGGGGTGCAGGGGGAGCATTTCTTCAGGATATTGTTTCAGATAAACATTTAAAGAAAGACCTTCAATGCCCTTGTCTTCTTTTTTAGGGTAAGAGTATGAGGTGATTTGCTGTACCACTTTATAGAAGGTACACAATGGCTTTGTGAAGGCTTGCATTGTCCTGGTGCCCACCCAGACCCCCTCATATCCTTTTACCAGCCCAGTATCTGCATGTTTTAGCAGTTTTGCCGATGAGCACTGGTATCTACAACCTTCAGACGATAGTCTCGGGCATGAGTACCATCTTGCTCATATAAAAAATGCCTAGATTTTTATCCTCCTCACCATGCCCAACCCTGGGTTGCTTGTAGGCAATGAATGAAGGGTATGAAAACACAAACACCCAACTCTTGTCTCCCAAGGTGTCATTTATACCCCAAGCACCCCAGGGGGTTGAGCTGAGAGTGGGAGTTCAGTTAAAATCACTCTTGCTTTGGCTTCTTCCTCTTTCCTGTCTTGCTTCCCCCACAAAAAATTCTGGACAGGTTTGTCCTGAAGGATTTCCTTTAATAAATCACTTGGGCCCAATGCTTGACTCAGAGTCTGTTTTGTCTGTATTGTTTTCTCAACCCTGGGCATCGGGGCCACTCCAACCTCATTGTGACTGCATTCTTGGGAGAGGACAAAAACCTGGAGAGGTGGTTGTGTCAGCGCTGGGCTTCGAGCCTTGCATGCCATTCAGATCTTAAGATCCTGCAAGATCTTAGGAAGGATGATTGGAAAGACAGATGAAATACCAGATCTCAGCAGAGGGCACCCCACAGAAACTTACAGGCTAATCCCACAGCAGCACCTGATACCTGAAGGGAGCAGGTGCTCTAAGACAACAGGGCTCCCCAAGCTAAACAGTGTGGTCCTAGAATCTAGCACCCCACCATCCCTGATGATTTGGCACTATCTGTATAGTAAGCACCCTTTTTACAACCCTGGGACACAGAGGAGGCCCCAACAATCACTAAGGCAGAATTTCTCGGAAACCTAAATTATAGGTTTTGAAGTTGAATTGAAATTGATGTAAAGCAAATAAAGTTAGACATTTGCTCTCCTATCTGACTGGCACAATAAGATTCATACCTGATATAAGGTAGCTAAAATGACCAGGTCCAAAGATCTGTAAGAAATGGCTATGCTGATGGAGAGTCAGGCAGTAGATCAGGATAAGACACTTTTGGTGAAGTGGCTCTTCGATGCACACCATTAGTTCCACTTTTCCTGTGTCCTCTGATCTGATCAATATTGACTATGATAAAAGGAAGTCCCTAACCTAGGTTGTGGATCCTTCTAATAATCACAAAACTCACAGGATAGATACCAGGGGTGTTGAGAAAAGAGACTTCTTACTTCCACTCCATCACTCTCCATCAGTATATCCCTGTCCACATATCTTTTTTGAATGAATCTGGAATTTTAAGGAGATACACCAAATACTCATTTGTTTTTGCCCTTTACTTCAGGCTCAAAACTATATTTAAATTTGGAGACAAGACCTATTAAAAACAAACAAACCCAGGAACCAAAGAATCTAATGACTGTTCTGCCTTTTGGAAGTACAGTGTGTCTGTAGAGAAAAGCAGGTAGAGTGCTGATGCTATTAACATCATAGATTTTCATACCCTGGCCATCTAATGAGTGTCTCCTCGTGGCCAGCAAAACAAGGCATTGGCAGATGTGTTTCTGTGTGTTTAGCATGGAAATTTTTATATAAACACAGAAATAGAAGAGATGTCAGTTAAGGTTCTCTATACTTAAGTACTTGAGATCTCTCAAGGCTCTCCCCAGCTCACTTAAGCATTTAAAAAAATGGCCTGGGTCTTCCTTCCAATCACTTATTCCCCAGGTCTTCAGGGGAGTGGAGACAACATATATATTAATGTGTGTGTGTGTGTGTGTGTGTGTGTGTGTACATATATGAAAAATCTAGTATCGGGCCTCCCTGGTGGTGCAGCGGTTGAGCACTGCGCTGTGGAGCTGTCGGCATCGCACGATGCGGGTTCGACACCCAGCCAGGGAGAATCCCACATGGTGCGGCAGACCTCTCCTGCCTCGCCCGCTGCTCCCCTCAGCAGTGTATTTCTGATCTGCCTGTTCTGTTCCCCACTCTGTCTCTGGTGAACCCTCTCGTCGCCCCATGCCTCTGGCCTGTACCCCAGCTTGTATAAATAAATCTTAAAAAAAAAAAAAATCTAGTATCAATTCATCCCAAGTGACTAGTGTCTTTTTTTTTTTTAAGGTTTATTTATTTATGCATACAAGAGCTGGGGTGCAGGCCAGAGCTCTGGAGGCTGGTGGTGAGAGGATTCACCAGAGACAGAGTGGGGGAGCAGAACAGGCGGATCTACTGAAATACACTGCTGAGGGGAGCAGCGGGCGAGACAGGAGAGGTCTGCTGTGCCATGTGGGAAGCTCCCTGGCCAAGGATTGAACTTGTGCTGCAGTGGCTGCCAATAGCTTCATAAGCTGAGACTTAACCCCTTGCACCACCAGGGAGGCCCGACTAGTGTCTTTCTTAACTTTGTTTTTAAATAACATTAGGACACAGGATACTAACAGAAGAATAAAGGCATTATGGGGGTCTTATATGAAGCTGAATGAGGTGTGAGGGTCTCAGCAAAAACTAGTCAACCGCAGCAGTTGACTGTAGGCTGGATCACAACAAAGATTTCATCATCCACAATTGACTGAACTGTGTTGATACTGCTTAGTCTGCTGTGTTGTCTGAAAGAAAACCACTTCATCTGCAGGTGAGAGAGAGATGGGAAAAGTAGAACCAGGTTCTAACTTAAATGCTTCTGCCAAGAATAACCACTGGGGGGGGGGGGGTTGCTGGAATTTAAGCTCCCAATTCTACCATATTTGTGTTCTCTGTGATACTAGACTGAACTATTGACACAGTGATCACCAGTTAACCAGTTAACGCAGTGTGACAAGTTGCTCAAGGGCACAATTGTGAAAGATAAACAGTTAGTGAAGGTCTAGTGATGCTTCCTTATGTAAGAAGCAGCCAGACTTTCTAACTCCTGTCTGAAAAATGCTAGATGACAGTTTGACCAAATTCTTCAGAAGATTTCAAGTTCTTTGGGAGGTATTACAAGCTCTCTCTACTGCATCTCTGCAGTCCCCACCCACTCCCACCACCTTGCCCTAGTAAGAAGTGGGTGGGCTCCTGTACACAGGAGAAGTGGGTGTGATATTAATTCTTGGGTCTAACATGGATTCTTTTTTTAAATTAACAATACAGACGCTGCAACCCTGAAATAGAGGGCATTCAGCATAGATCGAAGATGAATATTTTAAAGAAACAACCAGTGATTTGAGTTCTTGTTCTCTAAGTTAGCTCTTTATGGAAATATTTTCGTGATGTGTCTTAAGTTGGGCTCCCCAGAAGCAGGCTGTGAGAAAGAGATCTGAGTGCAAGTCCTTTAAGTAGAGGGCAGTCCCAGAAGGGGACAACGGGAGTTTGGGGGAAGTAACTCAAGGAAGTTCACATTATCAAGCCAGTCATCACTGAGAACAACTGGGGTGAATGACACTGGAATACTTGGGGAGACAGGGTAGACCCTGCCTCAGAGTTACCCCACCCAGCGAGCAAGCAATTGAGTTATTAGCTATCAACTGCATCAATCATTTGCTGAAGGCTGAATGTAATGAACATTAAGTCCTCAGCACCCCTGGTCTCCTAAATAATGTGTGTCAGTGGGCTCTGGGTCTAGACAAAGTCCCTAGGGGCAGAAGCACGGAGTTGGGAGCCTATGGGTTGGTGCCACTGCAATGGAATAAGAGTCATAAAGTCCAAACTCTTTTTATTTTTTCAGGGAGGTAGAAAGATCTAATTTTAGAAACCTATGTTATTAAAAAAGTTAAATTTCTATCATTTACAAAACAGAAGTGGAAAACATTTCCCCTGCTCCCATCTTTCAATTTAAAAAAAGGAAAGGAGTAGGGATTATAATAAAATGGACAATATTTGCACTTCCAGATGAACTTATGTTCACTTTCATTTAATGTTCAGTGACGGTGCTATCATCCAGGGCATCGCTCGTTTTGCCTTTGCTGACAGGAAATTCAGAATCAAAGACTTCTGAGGCTACTCATCTCATCTGATGCAAATGAACTGAACTCTCACCCTGTCTAGTATTCTCCTTCATTCCTTCTTGTCCTGCTTCCAAGTTATTTTGTCTTCTTTCAATTATGATATTTAAACTGTGCTTGATTTCAGAAATAGTTTGATGGTATTGACAAAACGGCACATAACAAAAGCATATTTTCAACTCGCAGGTTTTATAAGAATGAAATCTTGTACCCGAAAGCTTCCAGAGCAAAAAAACTAAGACGGGGTCCTATTCTGTCTCTTTAACAGAAGCTTCATTTCAGAGCTGTAAGATCATCTGAGAGATCCAGCAAAGAAAACAGATCCAAAGTCAACAAAATTCATTTCCTCATTATCTAGCTGGTGGTGGGGGTTGAGGGTGTTAGCTTCAATTCTTAGCGTACTCTTAGTACCCACCCATTCTCGCTCATCACCACAATCAAGGAAACGATTTGTGACAGAATTTTGGTCCTAATTGCAAAAGGCATTAACTTTCTCATTGGAGCTTTGTTCTTTTTGGAAACCTGACTTAACAGGAGAGCAGCACCCTGAGACAAGCCCTGGGTGGGCTCTCATCTTTCCCTCACTTTTCCCTGCTCAGCTTATATTTGAGTTTAGTGCCTCTGGACCAAACCAAACATGTTTTATTTCCACAAAGGTCTTCCCTAACCAAGAATAACAACACTGAAAACGCTTTTTATCCCTTTCCAGCCAATGGAATTCTGCCGCCCTCCTCCCACCAATGTTTTCCAGCCCTCTGAGGGTGTGAATGAGACAGTATCCATGTGAAATTATGCTTGGATTGCACACACTGCTATTTATTCATTCGGCAGCAATCTGGAGGCCGAGACTTACAATTAGCTATTTGATCTTAATTGGTATTGTCCTTGGCCCCTGGTACACTGTGTCTTTCGGATGCCACTTTTCCGGTGTTCGCATGGCCTATTTAAATGAACAGTTGAAACCCCCTGGGCCTAAGAACGGGTCAACTTTGAAAATTCTTTGCAAAGTCCTGTCCATTTTACTTTTGTTGAAATGCATCTGACACATCCCCATTTGGTAAAGTAGGTGGGTGACCCATGCGGCTGACAGAGACTTGCTGTCCGCTGCCTGGGGGGATCTCCTCAGGAAGAGCCTTGTTAGGGTCTCCCCAAATCTTGGGTTTCTAAGTCAGCTCCTGGGGTTGGGGTAGTGAGTAAAAATGCTACTCGACTGGGGAAATTGTCCCCCAGTGGAGTTGATGGTCAACTTTTTAAAATATAAGAAATATTCAGCCTGGACTGGGCAATTTGGTTGTGTTTAAAAAACCTTGGAATGAAGAGAATGTCCTTGCGGCAGAGTCCTAAGCTTCTGAGCACATTTTAGTCCTAAGAGGTTCTGATCACTTTGCAAGTCTCATCCCGATCATGGTCTTTACAAGGAGAAATTGTAGTCGGGAACTACATGCATGTGACATTCTCCAAGCACCAGAAAAAGGCTGAGACTGGCGCTGTGATGTGGTTCTGTCAAATGGAAGGAGAAAAGGTGCTGTATAGTCCTGTGTTATCTCCCCAGTGTCTGATGCCTAACAGACACACAAATGTTTGACCAGATGAATTGTAAAATACTGACCCCATAGGAATGTTGTGACAATGAAATGAGACAATGTCCCATACAGCCCAGAGCCTGACCCACATTGACAGTAGAGAGAGTAATGACTGTTGTTTTGGTGTTTCATACTTGCAAACTTGCAAAACAACAAACATGTCTTGTAATTTGCATTATATTCCTCTTCTGAAGCAGGAGTAGGTACAGGCAGAGAATGTTCCTAAGTGGCAGGAGCTGTTCAAAAAAGTGTGGGGCTCTACAGCCTCCACTGGAGTGATTCTCAAGGGCCACAGTGGCAGGGATGTCATTCTTTCTGGTGTCAAGTCTGCTTTGCTCTCATGTCTTTGCATCTTTCCACATCCCTCTGTGGGCAGACAGCAACTCCTGTTCTAATGGATTACCTTTCAGCGCAGACCCAACATAAAATCTGCCTCCTGCATTAAATCCTGCGTCAGTGACCTCATCTGACAAAGCAAAAGCCAAGAGGGCCCTGATAAGAGCTAGCAAATTCTTAGCAAAACAATGGTGGGTCTGAGCCTTGCAGCACTGGTGGGCTCCATCCAGAGCTCTCGGAGACAGTCTAGCTGGAGGGCTCTTTACAGGGTCTCCCCATCCTCTTGTTATTTTTCTGGAATGCTATCCATAACTAAAATAATCACTGATTTGCAAAATGTACCCCTTTTAGGTCAATCCCCGAGCTTCTTACCCTGAATGAGCCAGAGCAATTTGTTCAAGTGGCCACAGGCCCACGGAGCCCCACACAGTGAATGCTAAAATGCCTTGGGGTCTATGAAGACTCAGGTTCATCCAACAAAGAATGATCAATAAAACAGAAACTTTCTCCCTAACTTACAAAATCAGTTATCTTGATGACCATACAAGGTGTTTAGTGACAGCTTTTGTTTTTCAGACCTAAATTCAAATGAAATGTCATCTCGTTAAATACAAGAAGAAGAACGTCAGAGATTCATTTCTGTGTTCGAGAAGGAGAGTGGAATGAGGTATAAGAGGTCAGTACTCCACTAGCTAAGGGGCTTCCCAGGGCTCCTTCAGTCTCTGAAGGCTCTGGATTCTCTGAATTCCCCAAGATTTTTCATGGAATTATCCCCGGGCCCCTCATATCTCTAAAGCCAGATTGTTCATTCTCTTTTTTTGCCCCACGCCTCTAATAAATACCTAAGTGATGCTCTGGTGCCCCACAGCCCACCCAATGTTAAGTAAGTGACCCCTGAAAAGCCCCATGAGAACAAGGGAGGCTGATCCAGTAAGAGGAGGCTCTGGGAGACTGTTCTGGAGTTTTGAAATCCAGTTTTTCTGACTTGGCTCCATTGATCAATCCTAACAGCCCCTCTCAGGGCTGTGCTGGCTTCAGAGGCTGCCCGTCTGACATGCCCAGTGTGGTGTCTTCTCCTGGGACTCAGGATTCCTTTAGTACAATAACACTGGCAGCATCTACACGCCCTTTGAAACCAAGATCTTTCTTTCCTCGACGCAGGGCACTGGTGCATTGGTAGCAATCCCAGTGTCTGACAATGATTTGGGAAGGTCAGGAAACAGAGGACACTTAGAAAGCTTGGGAAGAATCTTCTCAAACCCTGGACCCTAGGATGGTTTGTCATAATCATCTGACCTGTCAAAACTAGTACTGGTGCCCTAATCCCTTATCTGGAAAAATTCCCTGCTTTCTACCAATTTTTAAATTACCATAACATGGGGCCAAAATAATAATATTACCCAGCCCAGTGCAATGTGGATCATCCCATTCACCCCCACAAACAGCCCTGAGATGTATTTGGTTTTATTGTTCTGGACATTACAATAGCTAAAACTGCGGCATATAGGAGTTAGATGTCTTACTCGAGGCTACCCGAACTATCAATTTAAAGACTCAAGAGTCAAACCCAGGTCTTCCTGACCACAGAGTCCAGGCACCAGCTCACTATGGACAAAGGGACATCTTCTGTGAAGGATATTCATCAGGAAGGTCTTCCATATAGGAAAGACAAGATGGGGCTGTGAAACAATGAAAAAACCAGCAAAGAAGTCATTTGACAAGGCCTCACCTAAGCGGTCTCAGAACAGTTGGCATGAAAACCACCAAGCCCAGGACACATTATTATTTTGAGATGGGAGAGCTGACTGCAATCACTGGGGTTCTCACTGTAGCAGAGCTAACATTTCCACGAAAACCCCAAGTTCTTAGTCCCTTGTTCTGCTGAAAAGGCGGATTCCCCTTTGAAGCTGAAGGATACAGTGTGTTTGTCAGCCTGCGCCCCCTTCTTCCCAGCCCCTGGGACAGGCTAGTGGGAAACCTTCTGATGCTCCAAAATCCAAGTGAATCCAGATTCACCATTTTTCTTTAATTGGTAGAAGCTGATTTGTTTTGTTCCAAGGAGCATCAGGGCCTGCAGGGTAAGTATTGTGCCCCAAGATTCAGCCCGTTTCATCGTCCTTCATTAGGATGCAGGGGGGAGACCACGCATAGTCAACTGGGCCAGAGGAACAAAGGCCACATGGAAATTGGAGCAGGGCACTGAATCCCTCACTCTCCACTTTTTCAAAACAAGATTCCGACCATTTACTCAAGAACTTATTTTGTCCTTGTGCTCTGTACAAAGAAACAGGAAACTTCAGAGGAAAAAAGGGGCCCCAGTCTCCTACATGGTGGCCCAGGGAGCCTGGGGGTCGCTGAGGGTGCTGGCAGGAGGCTTGCTTGGCCTCAAAGCTTGGCGAGAGCCACTCCCCTTTTTTTGTTCTAGAGGAGGTCACCTGGGAGCAGGGGAAAGTTTTTCCTCTGTGAGAAAGCACCTAGGGAGAGGCCTGGTGCATTCGAGGTGCTCACACACCCCCACCAAGACCAGTTAAAAGGAACAAGGCCAACCTGAACCACTGTTTCTCCTGTTACTGACCTCTTTACCTGTTTCCTCCTCTTTACCTGCTTCCTCTTTACCTCTACGACTTGGGAACAAGAAATCTCCCCTCAGGCCCAGGGAATTCCACTAAAAGGAAATCCATTTCCAGCTTGACAAAAATAGACCCTCATATCTGAAATGCCAGTTCTAATTCTTATTTTAAGGACTGGTGTTTATAATAGTTCATCTTGTAGGGTGAGGAGTGAAATCGCATGACTATTTCAACAACAGCTTGAAAGTTAAAATACCTATACCTTTCGAACGAACCGTTCAACATCTAGAAATGTATCTTACAAATATACCCCTACGAGTGAACCAAGAAATAGTGGTTAGGATAGTCTGCAGCTCTTCTACATAATGGTAAAAAATTACAAATTATATCAAGAAACTATGTTAAGGGGTTGAATGACTATGTGATCGAATATGCGTCTAGACAAAGATATACTTAGCAATCACTTTTTCAAGTGCTGTAGAACAACACAGACTGACCCAGGGGGAAAAAAAATCAATGATATGGACACTGAGAGCAAGTGGAGAAGCTGCAGGAATACTTAAATCCACTTTCATTTAAAACGGGATTTCTCAACCTTCGCAGGAGTGACCTTTGGGCCAGATAACTCCGTTGTGGGGACTGAAATGTACGTCATAGGATGTTTGCCATCCCCCCTCACCACCTCTACCCAATAGCTGCTGTAAGACCGGCCCCCTCCAGTTATGACAACGACCAGTATTTCCAGACATAGTCAAATGTCCCCTGGGAGTGAAGGACAAAAGTGGCCCCCTTTGAGAACCACTGGTTGAAATAATGGCAGATACGCTCTGCACACCTAGGAGAGCATCGGGCAGGAGATCACAAATGCTTACCTGCGGTTCTGCTGGGAAATAGCTTAGTCAGGAAAAACAATATTGTCTTTTTATTTTATACTTAGTGCTGTTGGATTGTTTTTATAAGTACATAGTTCTTCAATCATTAAATTGAGAAGTGATTTCTATTCTGCTCCCCGTCACAGACTCATACGCAAAGAAAATAAAGAGATTCCCTTATATCAACAGATAGTCAGGATTCTCCATGGAAAAGAATGACAGGAGCACCTCCCCTGGGGAGGGGAGACCTTGGTGGACTCAACAATGACACCATGACACAAACAGAGCTCACCGATTATCGTCTGGAGTCTTATCACACCCGTGGTGAGAACCGTGAGGGGCTGAGCAAGGACAGTGGGCAACGCGGAGTCCTGGGCTCGGATTCCTAGTTTGATGGACACCAGCGTCTTGCGTTCTCTTTTTCTAATCTCTCACTTGCTAAGAGCAATCTTTCCACAGAGACTTTCTGATAGACCATCAAAGCAGTATCTGCCAGTGTCCCCTCACCAGACTTAGCACTACATAAATAAAAGGAGCAATTCTCATGAATATGTGTTTTTAAAAGCTATTGTTTTAAACAAGTGCCTCGTCCAATTTGGGCCTTTCATAGTTTGCAGAGTCCCAGAATACATGCATTCCTTGTTCATTTTGAAAGAATTTCCTTAAGGAGATTTTTCACTGATCTACCCCAGAAGGAAAAAAAAGGTTTTTTGTGGGCCTCCCTGGTAGTGCAAGGGGTTAAGTCTCAGCAATATTGGCAGCTGCTGCAGCACAAGTTCAATCCCCGGCCAAGGAGCTTCCCACATGGTGCAGCAGACCTCTCCTGCCTCCCCCGCTGCTCCCCTCAGCAGTGTATTTCAGTAGATCTGCCTGTTCTGCTTCCCACTCTGTCTCTGGTGAATCCTCTCACAGCCCCCACTCCTCTGGTCTACACCCCAACTCTTGCATGCATAACTAAATAAATAAATCCTCTTAAAAAAAGGGGTTTTGTTTTCTTTTTTCCAGAAGATAGACTGCCCTGGCAAAACGGCTAAGGTTTATTCAGAAATTACAAGGTAAACTCCCACAGTTAGTTATTGCAAGGCTTCCCTCAGTGAATTAGCTGGAGTGAGTGATGAATTTCCTAGAAGGAAAAACAAACCTAAATCTTACAGAAAACAATAAAACATTTGGCGTTCCCACAACGATGCCACGAATGACGTATCCACTGTCCACCACCACCATCCTCCCCAGTTATGACAACAGCAAACAAAGGAAATTGTGGTTTTTGAACATTTTGAAAAGCGGCTAAGAATTCTCTTGTGAGTCTATAGCCGCTGTTTTGAGACCAAGTCATTTGAGATGGTTTATGATCAAGTTATGAATCAGTTCATAATGACAAAGCTTACATTTTTTCATTATGCTGATTTGTCTTGGGTTTTGCTTTCTGGATAGAATAACAATGCTGGGAAGTTGAATTTTGGCTCATGAGTGACTTATAAATATTTCAGTCACAACTTTTGTACTAGTTTCTTCCCACCTCCCAGCCCTGATTTGATCCAGCTTCATTTTGTCTTACTTGATGATATTTTACTTCTCTACATTTTAACTATTGTGTATCAAAACACTAATACCATGTAGTTTGTTCATCTAGAAATCAAGCCTTCCCTTTTTTGTCTCCCCTTCTGAACCTAAAGGGGAAAGCTCAGGATCTGGCATTATAAGACTCCAGAATTACTCCAGATACAAATACCTGAAACAGAAAAGGGAGCTTTACTCTTCTCTGCTTGCACACCACAAATGAGGCAGGAACACAAAGCAGAACATCATTAAGTATTCAGTATCATCACATTCAGATCAGCTGTCACAACCAAAGCAAGGTATGCTTCTGGAAGAACCCAAAAGCCCACTTAGGACATACTAGTATATCTTCATCTATATTCTTTGCAGGGAAACACTGATGAAGTTCACTGAAAAAAAATGTATGCAATTTCTAGAATGCCATCACACCAGGCCCGGTTAGAACCCCAGAGTACCTGTGCAAACTAGTTAGAAGTGACTGAAGCAGATTGAAGCGGACACTGTTTCTGCTTGGATGCTTGCTTTTTCATTGTTTCTGGGGACCTCTTACATCCCCACCCCCCTGCCTCAGTCTGTGTTGTTTCACTTCCAAAGGCCCACAGTGGCAATCCTTCTGCTCATGGACACACGCAGAGCAAGCCAAGTGTGTCCTCCTTCATGCCCGGGGCAATACCTAGCCAGTGGCTGATTGCAATGTGGGTATGAAAGCCCAGCAGCCCTGCTTTAAAGCCAGGACATGCTCTGAGATGTACTGACATTGCAGATCTCATTGCCAGTTAGCACTGCAGCTGGGATTTTGCCTGAAATCACCCCTTTGCTTGATTTCCTTAACAGTCCAGCTTCCCTTCTCCATTACCTGCTTCTTTTGGGAAGAAGGGATGCATCTCCTCAGTTAATCACCTGCACACACGTTCACATACCTAAGGATGTGCTTCTGAGGACCCATGCCTAGATCATTATCTGTCCTCCTTAGTTCCCAACCCCAAATTTTGATTCTTCTTGTTCTTCTGCACATCTCATATATATCTGTATATATGACACCTGTAGCTTGTGACACCTGTTTAGGTCTCAAAAAAGGTTACCAGTGCCCCCGATAAAGGATTTCTGGTTGAAGTGCCTAAGTTCCTCTCTGCCAAAGGCACAGTCCGAGGCACCGTACAGCAGGGCTGGACAGTCCTGGTACTACCACACACTGTGGTCAGCAGACACTCTTCCCAAAGATCAAGGGTTGGCTGTTGTTTGACTCAACAGGTTTTAGTTTCTTCTGGAAAAAGTCTTAATCTAATCATGCCCTGCCTTTGAAGACTGTGAATTAGACCCTCCTGCCTGCTTTGGAGTGGGCCATTATCTGGTTGACCCAGGTTACTTAGGGTGACTAGTCTTTCAACTTCTATCTGCAAGACCTGGATAACACAGGTGATTCAGTGGGAATTCAGGTATGGTTGGGTAGGAAGTGGTGAGGAACTTGGTTACAGAGGAAGGAGGGCTGTGATGGAGAATGATGTTTGAGTAACCCCAGAGTCTAAAAATTCCTTTCTCTCTCTGACTCCTCTATCCTGCACCAACCCTATAACTCCTACTCATTCCAGGCCTACACAAGAATGACTGACTAGAGAAGCATGGAGTACATCCTACCAACTCAAATAAGCTCATTTAGGGAAAGTGTGCTTTTTATCTGTATTTCCAGAGAACTCGATACAGTGATCCCTCAGTAAATGCTGATTGGCTGGTTTGTTACTCCCCTAACATGGGCCCCTATTTACAGGATCATGATGTAATGTTTCACGCAATTCAGGACGCTTTGCGCATGAAACAGTGCCGTTATAATCATGCCCAGATAAAATGCTGGGCCTGCCCCTGAGAAACTGGGGTACACAGTTGTCCTACATATTTCCTACCCTCAGTGCAGGGTTTCAGACTGTGCAACAGCATAGCAGTCTATGACTGGTGTCCCAGAGTTCAGATCCAAAATCCAGATCTTTGGCTGTGGAGGAGTTCAGACTCTGAAGGACACTGAAGGTGGCTTCCTGCTGTGACCCTTTTGAGCCTTGAATATTACTCAAGGCCACTGAGGGCATTCCCTTTCGATAGGTACATGCAGCAGGTTAGGGATGAATATGCCAATTTCTAGAACCAGGGCGGTTCTAGAAATCCTGAGTCAGGCAATTCTGTCTTCCTGAGATCTACCCCATGGGTATGTCCACATCATACGACACATTGGACAGTCTATCCAAGACACAAAGGACAGGCCCAGCAAATTCCCCAGGCCCTTCCCACACCACCCCACCAGGAACTTAACATCCACTCCAGAGGCATACTCACGGTTTTCACACTGCTGCCCGGTGTAACCTGCCAGGCAGGCACATTTGTAGGCTCCAGTTTGCACAAGAACACAGGTGCCATCATGGAAACAAGGGGATGAGGAACAGGCTGTAAGAGAAAGGCGATTTCCATTAGTGCCACTTGCAGGGAGTTGATTTCTTCAATCCTAGAGTCCCCTTCATCAGAGTCTTTCACTGTCTATTAAAATCTTACTACATTTTTTTAAATCCTTTTCTTGAATCCACATTCCCATTGTTCTGGAGGTTTCTGAAGGACCCAGAAGTTTGCTCCAGAAACCTCTAGTCTGAAGACCCCAAAGGCAACACACAAACCAGCACAGCACTTGATAAAAGCAGGTGTGTGCCCTTACCCCCCACGAGGTCTCTGGGAAAGAAGTCGTCTTGGGGAGTTTAGATCACCTCTTTCAAGGAAGCTCAGCATCTGAGTGCTGGGGGAAAGAACTGAAAGACGGTCTTCATGACACTGCTTAAAGTGTACTCAAGAATTTCCAAATACACATCCTGTAAATGTTAGTCCCTTGAGATGCTGATGGAACCAACTGAAAAATGATTCTGGGCTCAAATATGGTGGAGAAACACTTCTGGTATTAAATGACAATGAACCTGGACCTCCCTGGTGGCCTAGGGGTTAAGTCTCAGTGCCATCAGCTGTGGGGCTTGAGTTTGATCCCTGGCCAGGGAGCTGACCCACATGGCACAGCAGACCTCACCTGTCTCACCCGCTACTCCCCTCAGTGGTGCATTTCAGTAGATTAGCCTGTTCTGTTCCCCACTCTGTCTCTGATGAATCCTCTCACCCCCCACACCTCTGGCCTACACCCCAGTTCTTCTATACACAAAAAAATTAAATTAAAAAAAGTTCACTTTTGACAATGAGCCATATTCTCCTGCTGTAGACATTCCCAGAGTATTTCATGCCCTAATGTGCATTAGCTCTTTCTAGGAATGTACATGATGTTCAGTCTTTCCCAAGCTTATCTGACCTGCCTTTTACAGAGTGTCTTGGGGACCATTTTTCCTGCAGAAAACATTTTGGGAAGCCCTAGCCTGCTTGTTATCTCCACTCACTGACTCCCTTGTGGAAATTATCGCTTGACCCAGTTCAGCAAGCCTGTATTGAGGCTTCTCTCCGGGTAAGGCACTGGAGAGATACAAAGATGTTCTTACCAGATCAAAGATATTTGAAGTATACAGTGACTATAACCTGCGGCATAAAACAGAAGTGTCAGAAAAGAGGAGAAAGTGTTACAAGAGGTTCAAAACTGGGCAAGATGGCAGCCCCCTGGAACAAGAGGGAAGGTATAGTAGAGGAGGCGAAACCTGATTGGGAACCTGAAGGAAGGGGTTCAATGCACAGGTGTGGGGGTGGTGACTTTTGCTTCAAGGGGTCACAAGCTTGCAAGCCACTGATGCTCCCAACAGGCCTGCTGCAAATGCCCCAGATGTACCTCAAGTGTGACCCTGCTCACCGCCATCCAGGGAAGGGTATCCCCAAGGGGTGAGGTTTCAGCCACAGCCAACCATGCAGGGCAGCAATGGTCTAGAGTCCCCAGGTCACTCCCGGCTCCACAGAGCTCCACGGGGGATGTGATCAGGAGGCAGGAAACACGGATCAGGAGGAGCAATGCTGAGAGCTCAAGGAGGAACATTCTGAGGCTGGGGAAGTTGGGGAGGCAGCTCTTGCTGGAAGGACAAGGCTGGAGAAAGCCTGATTCCCGGCCACCGCCCGCCCCTCCCAAGCGTGTTCCACACCTTCCATAAGGAGGCCTTGAGGGTCAAAGTGCCACAGTGGGTTTTTAAATTCCAAACTTTTAAAAACTGGAACTTCAAGCCTGAGCTTATTTTGTAAATTCTGATGCAATCCAATCTCAAAACAGGTTCCTGGCGGGTTCCTCGGGATGGGGCATCCTGTTCATTTTGGTCAATTCCTACTTCCGGTATGAGCAGGGCGTTGCACTCAGGCTTTGAGTGACTCATAAAATAGTGGCTTTTACCACTGTGGTTTAAGATGTCTAACATCTATTTTCCAGATGACAACGGTAGGCTCAGGTGCTGCTGAGGCAGGGCGACTAACAAATGCTTCCTGGGTACTGGGCACCTTGCTGAGCTCTGTGTCCGTTGTCTCCCTGAGCCTCCTTAATGGAGCAGGATCCATTCCCTTCTCCCTGATGACAGAAGTAGAACCTACTAAGGCTACATAGCTTAATCTACCAGAGACCCCAAGCTAATGCTCTTAACCATGAGGCCACCTCCCGTGAGCCCTGGAATCAAACTGCTTGTGTTCAAATTCCTGGTTCCACCCGCCATAGCTGTGTGACCTTGGCCAAATTACCTAGGGGCTCTGTGCTGCAGCATCTGGACAAGGGAAATAATAATTTCAAGTTCTAGTTCTGGGTGCACATTTCTGAAACACACCTTGTGTTTCTCTCTTCCTTCTCTGCGTGCAGGGCGCCTCTGAATACTCAGGATACTAGGTTTGAATAAGACTGAGTAGGGAGAAGGGGAGGTACACAGAACAGAAATGTCTGCCTGGAACACAGACATGGAATGCTCCATTTGTCTCCATGACCTTTACCTGTGATCTCCTCAAAAATGGCATGGAAACCATCGAAATTCTTGGAGCCGTCTGAATGGAAGAGGACATGGAGTGAGGAGCCGGTGCTTTGAATGGGAGCTGGCCGCTCATTGCCACAGAAACGCTTGATGATCTGACCATCACTGTTGTCCCCGTCACGGACCTCGACATAGTCATACTGGCACATGTAGTCAAACTCCAGGCTCAACATGACAAATCTGTGGGTGGAGAGGGTGACAGCAGGACACAGATGGACCCTGGACCATCCTAAGACTCCTGGGCAAGTTTAAAGTCAGGTACGAACAGGTCTTAAGAAGAGCACCATTGGCCCACCAACCCCCCACATCTCTGAGGTGTGACAGGAAGACTCGGTAAAGGGGTAAAGGTGGTAAAGGTGTGTGCGTGGATAGATTGCGCTCAGTAATTTGCTTTGTTGGCGTTACCCTTAGGTCAAAGCCATTGAGCCCCACTGTTCTAGAGCCATAACTGGTATTTTATTGGCTGTAATTTTAACCAGGTCTAACCTCACAGAATAACTGTGAGGTAAAAAAAAAAAAGCTTCTATAGACCTCTTGTGCTTTTAAGAATAAAGTGCGGATGGGTAACGCTTGGCCACCGGGGTCCAGGGCCCTCAGTTCTACTACTGTATTAGAACCTCAGGCGCCTGAGCCCAGCCCCTTACCTGAGCTGGATGATGAAGCCAGGTTTGGCGTGAATGGTCCATTCACAGTGAGAATTTAGGGGGTAGCTCTCCAGTAAAATCTGACCCTTCGGGGCTCGCAGAACCTGGCCACATCCTGAGAAGAGAAGATTGGGGCATGGAAAATGGAGTCAGAGGGTGGAAATTCTTCAGGGGTCTCAGGTAGAAGACTCCTGAGACCAAAACAGGAAAAAATTAGTATTTCTCCAGTATCTGGCAATGTGCTAGCAGTGTGGATAGGAGAGTTCGCTTAGTACCTGGCAAGGGAGATGGTGGTGTCTGTTTCCCAGCTGAAACTTGGATAACCAGCATTAAATAACTTTTCTCTAGCTGCTGAGCAAAAGGGCAGAGTGCTCAGACCCAGCTGTCCAAATGCGAAGTCCAAGCCACTCTCACCTGCCTCTCGCACCCGGCTCCTGCTGCCGCCCACCTGCGCCGAGTAGTCTCAGGGGTAGCCCTCGCCGCAGCTCTCGCCATGGAACACTGCAGGCCCCGCCTGGAGTCTAAATCTGCCTATGAGCCTTTGATCTGTGTTTTCTGTACATTCTCTACCCCACAAATATAATTCCAAAGTAACTCTTTGCTGACCTCCCCTCCATCCAGCCAGAAAATGTATGTATTAATGGATTCTATGATCAATCAGGTAA
>PVIJ01013542.1:5728-44800 GCA_004024925.1 Scalopus aquaticus | reverse complement strand
GGCATGTGTGCGGGGGTGCAGGGGTGTGTGTGCGGGGGTGCGGGGTGCGTGCGGGGGTGTGCACCTGCCTAAACGCAGGCCTGCATCAGTGCACAGGGCCGTGGGCGGCTCTGCTCACCGGCCACCTCAGACCCGAGAGCGTCGCCTGCAGCGAGCGGCCGACAGGCGTCTGCTGACAACAGCGTCCGGCTCTGGGCCCCGCGGGTCAGCCCACCACAGGGACAGGAGCCGCGGGGCCTCGGGGCGGCCGCCCTCTCTCTCCCAGCAGGGGCGCGGCCGGCCCAGCTTGTTAAATGAATCCCACTGTTACTGTCCCCCAAGCCCGGGTGGTCTGGCAGATGCGGACGGTGCAGAACCAAGACAGTGACCGGTCAGCAGCTGGGGCGCCGCCTTTGCCTAAATTTAAAAAGGCCCTTTCCCTGTAGCCTGAACAGGAGACAAAGGCTCTTGAATAACCGCGTGAGGGCCGAGCCCCGGGCAGCCGGTCGGGCCTGATCGTGGCCCTTCCCGCTCCCGGCTCTGCGCCGCTGGCCTGCGGACAGACGGGGCTGGGGCCGGGGCGCCTCTGGTGAAAGCGCTCGGCGAGGCGCAGCCCCGGAACCCCGCGAGCCCCTCCGCCTCCCCGGGGCTGCAGGCCTGTCCCGCCGCCCACAGGCCAGGCGCCCAGCACCGCGGAGCAGCCCGGTCAGCGCCCGCCAGGCCCTGGCGCAGGACGCACAGACGTTCACGGAGCGGGAGACAGAGGCCACTAGCAGGTCAGCCCAGGGGAAACAGCAGATCCAAGAAAAATGCTTATTGAGACAAGAAAAGCCCCAAAGAAGGAAGAAGCAGAGAAGAGGAGCCAGTGAGAGGGGCAGGCCAGGTGAACACCCACGTCTAAGGCCACCTCTCAGCACCGGGGTCCCTGAGGCCCTGAGGCAGGAAGGACAGAAGCCAAAGCAAGGGACACACCAGCCCGGGGCCGGCGTGACGCCCCCCGGGAGGGACAGATGCGCGGGCTGCTGGCCCGTCCAGCGGCCGAGCTCACTGCCCCTGTGCCTCCCCCACAAAGAGGACACCGCTCTGTCCAGTCACGTAAAATGTCCCCAGGAAGTGACCACTGTGTCTGCAAACCGAAACCCACAGAATCGAAAGGAAAAATTCACTAAGAAGCTCTCAAACTGTAACGAAACGAAACTGCAACTCTCTGGGAAATCCCCAAACAGCCGGGAAGTGAAAACACAATTCTGAGGAACTAGGGGACAGAGGAAAACCTCGGCGAAAAACAAAAACAATCTTGACCCGATGCAAATGCCCCCCCGAGAAGACCCCGCGGGGTCAGGACGCAGGGGCCGGGGGAAGTTCAGGCGCTGACGCCTCCGCTCCCGAGGGCAGTTCTGAGGCGCCCGGAGGCCCCCACTGGACAGAGAAGGCCGAAGGGCGAGCCCGTCGCACGCAGCGGAGCGGGGACGGGGCAGACCGGCAGGAACCACGGAGGCGGAGACCAGCGCCAAGAGGAGGCAGGAAAACCGGGGCGGCCGGCGCGGCCCGACGGCGCCCTTAGCCCAGCCCCGCCTGAGAGGCTCAGTCTGGGGGGCCGCCGTGGGCCCCCCTGAGGCCGCGGAACCGCGTGAGCACGGGCTCCCGAGCGCGCACGCCCCAAACGCTCAAGAGAAGCGGCCGCGGAGCAGCCCCGCGCCTGTGAAAGGGGCTGAATTCTCGGTAAAAAGAAGTTTAAAAATTAACTGACAGGCGCAGCGATCTTAATGGTGAAGTCGACGAATCATTTAAGGACAAAACACCATCGACAAGGGAAACGCTTCAGGAAGTGAAAGGAGGAGCGAGCCGCCCGGAGTCGGCGCCCGGAGTCGGCGCGCGCCTGCCTGAGCCGAGGTGCTGGGGCGGGGAGGGGTCGGCGGGGGGAGGGGCCCGGCGGGGGGGGGGCGCTGGGGAGGGGTCCCACCCTGCGGAGCCGGAGCCCAGCCCCGTGGAGAGCTGCGCGTTGGCTCCTCAGGGCGGATCTAATCCTGGCCCTGCAGTGGACCCCGCGGTGCTGCCCGCAGCGCCGGGTCCCCAGGCCGCGAAGGAGTCAGCTCAGAGCCCAGCACGCGGCAGGCCGGCCCGAGGAGGCGGCGTCCACCTGGGACCGCTCGGCCCCGGTCCGCGCAGCGGGCGCGGGGAGGCAGTGCCGAGTGGGAGCGCAGGCGGAGCGAGGCAGACAAACCCGACTTCGCCCTCGCGGAGCCCCGAGGGCGGAGGGGGCAAGCGCTGGGATCTGAGCGCAGGATCCAGCCTGGGGGCGGACGCAGCGAGGAGGGTCGGTGGATCCCTCAGCCAAGGGAAAGTCACAGAAAAATCCCGAAAAGATCGCGGGGCACCTCACGTCCTTGTCTGACTCCCTGTCCATGGTTTAGTCCTCGCTCCGAGTTTCCTGGCCTCTCAGTCACTTGCTCCCCTGGAGGTGAGGGGCGAAGCCCACTTGGGGGACAGTCGCGTCCTCACTCGCCCACGCAGCTGCTGTGCCCACCCTGGGGTGGGTGTGGGGGCTGCGTCCCCTGTGGCCAGCGCCCCCTGCGTGTCCATCCCTGACCCAGCAGCGCAGCAGCGGCCCGCCCAGCGCGGAACCGCCCGGGGCTGTGGGGGACGTGCCACCGCCGTCCTCAGGGAGCAAAACAGAGAAGCTGAAGACTTTCCCAGTTACTATAGTAACGAGGTGGATTTTTCCACTATTTATAGATCATGCATATTCGAGTCGAGTGTACATATTATATTTCTATTTTTACATATCCAAATTAATAACACTCTCCAGCTAAAATTTTCTCCTCCCCTGCTTCCACCGTGCAGGAGAGAAGGAAACTAGTTTCAAAAAATCAGAATGAAATGAGCCTTTAAATTGTCAAGAAAGAGAGAAAGAGAGAAAGAGAGAAGGAGGGAAGGAGGGAAGGAGGGAAGGAAGGAAGGGAGGGAGGGAGGAAGGAAGGAAGGAAGGAAGGAAGGAAGGAAGGCAGGCGACAGAGCGGCTCCGGGGGCAGGCCCTCCCGAGGTGCGGCGCTGCCCAGCACTGCCCGGCGCCTGCCCGCGCAGCTGTGCCCTGGCCAAGGTCGGGCGCGGAGCCGTGTGGGTCGCAGGAAAGGCGCCGGCTTGACCGGGATGAGCGGCCTCCGGGCCCTCCGGCGAGGGGTCCCCACCGGGAGTCTGCGAGGGTCAGCTTGGCGCTTCGGCCCGGGCTGGTTCCTGGGATCTGCGCAGGGGGATTAGCCACCAGGCGGAAGGCAGCGGCAGGGAGGAGATGAAGGGGTGGCGGGGGTCTCCGCGGGGTTCTCGGCGCCTGCGCGCAAGCCAGCACCCCAGGACGCAGGTGGCCCAGGCGCGGTCTCAGAGGCGGTGGCGCTTTCCAGCCTCCTCCGCCAGACCCGCGTCTCCCAGTCACACGAGGGCCGCTCCGGGCGCGGCGGGCTCCGCTCCTGAGGAAAGGCCTGAGCGACTTTCTGGGGCTGAGAAGACGCGGGGTGGGCGGGGGAGCAGCGCGGAGCGTCTTGGTCCGGCCTCCTGGGGAGGGGAGCGGGCACCTACAGGCCAGGGGGCCGCGGGGACCTGACGCGCTGGGCAGCCGGTCTCACCCAGCCGTCCCTGGGGGGCAGCAGACGCGCCGGGACGGGAGCACGAGGGCGTCTGTGCCCCGGCTCCACCCGCCAGGACCGGGCCGCGGAGCCCCGCCGGCGTCAGGATCGGACGCGCGCTGCGTGCTGGGGCCGCCTGGCGGGGAAACGACGCGCATCTTCAACCAGATTGTTTCTTTAAAATCCCCAAAAAGGAGCATTTACTCACCCGGTGAAAATACAGTGTTCAAGAGCGACCGAAACACTTACAGGAATCACTGCTACGTCGGTGAGCGAAAGCCTGCGGCTTCTTTTCCCGACAAACTATCAAACTGTCTGAAACTTGAAGAAACAGAAAAGGCCTCGAAGCGCGAGGTGCTCCCGTGGGGGAGCCGCGTCCCGGCCTGGTGCGGCCCCGCTGTCGTCGTCTTGGCCTCTGCGTTCCAGGCGCGGAGCCCGGGCCTTGGCCTCGCGTCGCTGCTCCGGCGGGGCCTCGCGGAGGGTCTCGGGGTCCATGGCCTGGACGGCTGCAGGCCTGGGGGCCAGAGCTGGGGCAGCGGGCGGCCTTTCGTGCGGGGACACGGGCTGTTGTCGAGCGCACTCTGACGATGAGGACAGGGGAGGCGCGGCCCTGCGGTGACCAGCGCAGGGACCCGAGGGACCGCGTGCCCCGGTTCCTCCCGTGCGAGCCGAGCGTGCTGGGAGCTGGGTCTCCACCCTGCCCCACGCTGGGGCTCGGGTCTCCCTGCCGCGCCAGCTCCGGGCGGCCGGGCGCGCCTGCGTCCAGCGGAGAGCTTGAACCCCACGCCCAGAAGCCAGGAGTCGCTCTTTGGGGTCCAGTGTCCAGAAGCGCGGGCTGAAAACCCCAGCGCAGCGCTTGGGCGTAGCGCGCGCGCCACCTGCTGGCCAGCGGGGCACCTGCGGCTCTTTGTTGTGGAAGGAAATTGGGGTCGTGCAGGCTGCTGCGCCCACACCTGCGACGTCAGGTTATAAGGGGGCCTGCGCACAGCCCCGGCTGAGCCCCGCGGAAGACTCCCCGCTTCTGAGGGCGGGTGCAAGACGCGCACGGGCTCTGTCGGGAGACAGAGGGGCCCGAACAGGTCCCGGCAGGTGCGTGCTCTGCCCTGCCGGCCCCGGGCCTCGGAGCCCCTAAGCCCGCCCCGCGCAGGCCCCTGCTTCTCCAGAGCTCAGAGCGTCAGCTGACGTCGCGGGCTGTAACTGTCCCGGACGAGGCGCAGGTAGGAATTGGGGGCGCGCAAGTATCCAAAGAGGCGGCGCTGAGTCCAAGGGAACTTAGCTGCTGCCGGGGGGCTGAGTGCTCAGAGCCCCGCAAATGCGCGCACCTCCAGGCGGGCCGCCAGCTCCAAGCCCACACGCGAGCACCACCCCTGGGACCGAGCCCCGATAGCTGCCTGCAGCCGCGCGTGGGGTCTCTCCAGCTGCGGCGCTGCCCCGCAGCCCAAGCGCCCACCGTGGCCAGAGTGGCCGGTTGTCCTCTCTCGCGCAGCTGAGCGGCGGCAGGATGTGCGGCGCGCGCCAGCGGGGCCGCGCGGGGCCTGCGCGCTGGGCGTCCACGCGGATGGCGGGTGCCGGGGGCGGGGAGCCCTGCATCGCCCTCACCTCCGCCGCCCCCAGCGCACCGGGGCTGTTTCGACACTTGTCAAATTAGAGGCAAAACGCCCCCTCTGCGCAATTCATCATGGGGTAGTGATTATGTGGGAATTAATCCAGAATGAGAGTTTGTTTTCCAAAAGTAGAAACTACAGCTGCGTCCTGAGCGCGGTGGGTAGGGCTCTCCGTCCTGTCAGAAATAGAAGGCGTTTTATTTTAGAATAAAATTCTAAATTAGCAGGTGCCAGTTTCCAAAAAAAATAGGCAGGTTAATTCTTCTTCAAGAGTGACTTCACTTGATTTGTAAGGCTTGTGATTATTCTACTCATTTTATTTCTATTCAGATTTGTCCCTAAGAGAACAGATATTGGGAACATGGGTCTACGTTTCCAAAGACTTTCTGGAAGTTATGATTTGTATGAAATGTCTTTTGTCCACATTTTCCGTTTTCCAGTAAACTGATTTGCTTGCTTTTCTGTATTACTGAGGTAACGCTAGTTGCAACACCGTGTGTGATTTCGGGGTACAGACTCACAGCTCCTCACCCCAAGGCCCCACATTCCCACCCAGTCAATGCCCCCCCAAACCTCAACCCTGCAGTCAGACGTCTGGGGAGGCGGGTTAGCTCCTTGGCCGCTGGACCTTCCACAGGGCCACGCGCCCGCCTGCCCCCACCCTCTGGGCCCAGCACCAGCTGCAGCTCCCGCCACACCGCTGCACGTGGCGGGCTCACCTTGTTCGTGGCCGCGTAGTACTCCTCCACCACACCAGCACCTCACCCCCTCTGGGGCAGACACGCAGTCCCTGTAACCTGGCTGCAGTGGACACGGGTGCAGGCGTCCCTCCAGGCTAGGGTCAGCCCTGTAGACCTGCACTTGGGGACACTCGCCTGAGAGAGCAGCAAGAGGCAGCAGCTGTGCCCACGAAGCAGCCCCACGGAATGGCCACGGCCCCCACTGCGGCCGGCCACTGCCGCTGCGTCTGCCGTCCCATCAGAGGCGGCTGCTGTGAAGCTGTGGGGCCCCAGAGCCCCCGGGACAGGCGTCAGCCCTTTAATCGCCGTCTTTTCCATCCTCTGAGGAAAAAATTCAGTTTAATTCGCCTATTTTAAGAAGAATGCAGGAGGGGAGGGAGTGACCGGCGACCTCCGCGGCTCGGCCGCCGTCCAGCCGAGCTCCCCTGCAGGGACAGCGTCGCATAGGGTGTCCGGTGTGGTAGTTTAAGAAGAAATTAACTCATAAAACAAGCCCAATTTCACTCAGAATGTGTTTTTCGCAGTAGAATTTCACAAACGCCCGGCCACAGACAGCCCTGCCCGCGCGGGTGCGGGGTCAGCGCGGCCCCTCAGCTCCGCGCCACGCCGCTGTCGGCTCCTGCTGACGCGTGTCCGGCCTGCGGGCGGGTCTGGAGAGGGCGGGCGGGCCGGGCTGGGCCAGGCTGAGCCGCTGCGCGGGCCTGCGGCCGGGTGGGGTCCAGGCCGGCAGCGCACAGCTGGGGTGCGGCCCCCGAGGGGCGCGGCGCGGCGCACTCCCGGCTCGCAGCGGGCGGACGTGCCGACGCGCCGAGGGCCCAGCTCAGCTCTTCGCTGACGGCGCCGAGAAGACGCTCCGGCGTCTGCGCCGCGGCCCCACGCGGGTCCGAGCGGCGGCCTCGGTGTCCTCAGCCGACGTGCTGTGACGTGCAGGGCGTGGAGAAGCGCAGCTGTGCGTCACGCACCGCCCATGACGTAATTCCAGGTGCAGAGACGCTGCCAGCGACGGGTGTGTCGCGGGGCCGGTGACGGCTTCCCCGCAGGCGCAGCGACCTAAGAGCCACCCCCGCTGAGAGGCTGCGGGTGGACAAATTGGGCAGGGCAGTGCCCGGTGTGGTCACCCGCCCCTGCGCGGCCAGCACCGCAGCCGGGTGCCCTGACCGCAGGCCCGGCCTCGGCCACGCGCGCCGCAGCAGGGAGCCGCACTGCCGGGCCCGCGCGCGTCGCTCGGCGCCATCCTCTACGTTTGCGCTGTAACAAGGATTTCATTGCTGTTACTCTGTTTTGAGCTACCAGCTATCTTTTTATAAGCGTAAGTCAACTTTGAGGAAGCCCTTATTATCGTCGTAGATAATCACTGCTTTCATTTTTGACAATTCTTTTGAAATATTGATTAGATGTTAAAGGATATTGCTGTTTACCCCCGGTGTAATAACATTTATAATCACTTCATTTAAAAGCCCATGTCTCACTTCACCTGAAAGCATGATCAATGTGAATGCCAAACTGGTATTTAACATTCCCCCAAAGGCATTAGAAATTTGCCAAGGGAGAATTTAAAAAACACGGTTGAAATTTTAGAACTGTTTGAAAATGACAGCATTTTAAATGTCAAAACAACCTTAGAAAGTGAATAGAGCACTGAAAAGGAATAGTCTGATGTCAGGTATCCGGTGAGCTTCAGCCAGACTGTTCGGATTCAGCCAGGGACGCGCGATGGGCGGCGCCTGCTGCGTCTGGGAGTGGACACATGTCTTAGATGGGCAGAGCCGCTGGGTCCTGGAGGACCCCCGACTCCTGGCCTCTTAGGGAAGGACAGAGCATGACTGAAACTGGGGGGACGGTGCGTGCCCGCGGTGAGCAGGGAGACGGGTGTCAGCGTCTGCCTGCCTCTCCCAGCGGCTTAGCTGACCCCCCACACACACTCTCAGGTGCACCCCCCAGCAGAGTCAGACATTCCAGGGCACAAAGGCTAAGCCAGTAGGGGCGCCTGCCTCTAGGGGAAACTGCCGAAAATACTCGAATTTTTTTTGAAAAACAAGTATAAATACAAATTCTCTAGTAGAGATAAAATAAAGTCATTGTAAAGAGAAATAATAGAAAACAGAAATCAATTCTGGATGGGGAAAGTAGAAAAGGCAAAAAGATATCACAACTTAACACAAACAGCAAAATATTCACATGAAACATGAACATTTCAAATACCCCACATAAAAGACCATACCAGTTGGATAGAAAAGAAGACCAAGTCATGTGGTGTTTATAAGAAAACCACTGTAAGTATGAAGACATAGGTAAAATAGAAATAAATTGATAAAGGAAGAAAATGATATATCAGGCAAAGAACAAAGGAAAGCTTAGCTGCACTGATATCAGAAAATCTAACTCGTAGCAAGGACCATTATGTGGATAAAGATGGACATTATACATTAATATTATGAAGGATTAAAAATGGACAAAGGGTTCAGGCTAGTTCACCAAGAAAATAGCAATCCAAGGGGCCTCCCTGGTGGAAAAAGGGTGAAGTCTCAACCTATGAAGCTATCACCAACCACTGGGCCCTGAGTTCGATCCCTGGCCAGGGAGCTTCCCACAGGGCACAGCAGACCTCTGCTGTCTCCCCGCTGCTCCCCTCAGCAGTGTATTTCAGTAGATCTGCCTATTCTGCCCCCAACTCTGTCTCTGGGGAGTCCTTTCACTCCTTGCATCTCTGGCCTACACACCAGCTCTTATATACATACATAAATAAAAATAAATCTTTTTTTTAAAGAAAATAAGCAAGCCTGTGTATGCACCTAAAAGTGGAACTTGTAAGTACAAGATGCAAACTGCTATAATTGAGAGGGGAAATGAAGACAGTATTATTTTTTCTGAAGATGCTAACAGTCTTCTCTAAGTAATTGATAGAATTACCAACTAGAAAGCAGGTGAGGGGGCAGAAAGTTCTGATACCCACTATTAGGTGTCATGGCCCAGTTAACATTATGGAAAACTCCAATCAACCACTAGAGCTACATGTAATTTTCAGGGGCATATTGACCATTCTCCATGGGAGATCATATTCTGGACCCTAAAAACAAAACAAAGTCATTAATATCTGTCAAAGAATAGAAATCTTAGAACAATTATTTTCTGGTAATAGCAGAATTAAACTACACATTAATAAGTGAAAGATAATTTGGAGAGCCTCAATAAAAATTTGCAGCAGTCCCCCAACATGGGCTAATTGAACAGCCCACTTTATTTCAAAAGAGCATGAGAAATATTTTAAACCAATTGAAAATGGAGCTTCATGTGACTTCATGGACTGCAGTGCAGGAAGCACCTCGATGCCTAACTTGCATGGGCAGAACAGTCTCCACTGAGAAACAGAAGCTTCCTCTTAAAACACATGCACACACTGACACACACAAACACAAATCTTAACCTAAATCCAAAGCAAAATCAAAGAAACAAATGACAAAACTAAGAGCACCAAAAAAAAGAAAAAATTTTTATCAGATAAAAAATGATCAATCAGGGCCTCCCCGGTGGAGCAGCAGTTAGGGCTGCGCTGTGGAGCTGTCGGCAGCGGCGACGCGAGTTCCACGTCCGGCCGGGGAGAGTCCCACATGGCGTGCAGACCTCTCCTGCCTCACCCGCTGCTCCCCTCAGCAGTGTATTTCTGATCTGCCTGTTCTGCTCCCCACTCTGTCTCTGGTGAACCCTCTCACCGCCCCACACCTCTGGTCTGTACCCCAGCTTATATGCATAAATAAATAAACCTTAAAAAAAAAGATCAATCAAAACCAAAAGCTTTTTAAAGAATAATAAAAACAGTCAATTTCTAACCAGACTAGCCAGGAAAGCAGAAAGAAAATTCCAAACGATAGTGTCAGGAATGGAGGGAGGGGTGTTCCTAGCCCCGAGCCCAGAGCAGGAAGGGGCTGCTGAGAACAGCTGGGGCCCGGATTCTCGGGCGAGGACTCGGACAGACAGAATCCAACCCCAGAACCATAAAAATCCCAGAGGGAGCCGCACCTGAGAAGGCAGGATGGAGGGAGGGGAAGTCCACGGAGGCGGCTTCTACCTGGGGAGGCAGATTCAGATGCGGGAGCCGGGAGCATATATCAGCGCGGCAATGGGGGGCCCCCCAGCTCTGGAGAAGGGAGGGAGGAGAACTGTGACAGGCCAGGCACAAACCACAGCTGTGTCCGGCCAGCGGGTCAGGCTCCAGGAAAACCACCAACAGAACAGCCTGAAGCGCGTGGCGGACGCTGTCCGCGGTGCTGAAACTGCCCTTCCTGGGAATCCCCGGAGCACCTGCCCAGGGCAGCGCTGACAGGTGGGGAGGGAGTGCAGGAACGGTGCGCTCCAGCTCATGAGGATAATGCAGCCAACGGCGCGCCTGGGTTCGGGAGGCTCAGAGGCGTGTCCCTGACTGTAAAGTCTCAGCGACTTACACCAAACCTGGAGCGTGGGTATTTAAGAGATTTGAGAACAAAGAAACTGTCCTCACGTGTCTGTAGGGACTCAGGGAGGCATTAAAGTGGATTGATGGTGACGAAGCAGAGACACCAGGTGTAGGCAAGTCCTGATGAAAATGTCTCTTTCATCAGCCACAGCAAGTGTATCTGGGAAGGGAAGAGACGCTGCACAGACACAGGTGGCATCTTCAAGGACAAGGGCTGCGTTTTGCCGGGGCGAAGGGGTGCTGTACATAATGTTCTTTGATGAACCTGTTTGGGATTCACTGCTTTGGGGTCAGGTGGGGCTGGTCTTTGAGACTAAGACTCCTCCTGCCCGCCTCTGACTGATGGCTTCTGCTGACCTGACCCCAGATTCCTGGAAACTTCCACAGAGGTTTGTTTAAGATGAAGCTAAGATCCTTGGCAGAAAACACTAATGTCCTGGTGCAGGAAAATGGAGAACCTGGAAATGGAAACGTTGACCCAGGGCCAGAGTGGGCTGCGAGGCCTCGGGCCACACTGGCGGAACAGGGGCCCTTCGCTCCACAGCAAGTGGCCGCCACCAGCTGTGACAGAAACGTGAGTTTAGAGCTGCTGACCGCAGCACACCCATGTTTCTGCCATAAGGCCAGTGACTGTAGGTCTATAAGAAGCGCGTTTCTCATAATACAGACATGCATGCTGAGTCCATTATTTCCATGGTCTCTTTCTAGTTCTTTTTCTTGTAATGAATTCAATCTTGTTAAATTTAATCCCAAAAACACCCTGGGCAGAGTATGGACTTGTGTTGTTAACCTTCTCTCCTGCCTCTGTGCCCTTCCTGCCTGTGTCTGCCGACGCGCCTGCAGAGGGGCCGAGAGCTTCCCAGATGCAGGGCACCAGCGAGGGAATCAAGGAGGTTCTGTCTGTTTCCCGACACTGCTTGGTCACGACGCTGCCGTGGGTCGTTCTCAGGGACGCGTGAGGACAGACGCGGCTCGGGGCTTTCAGCGCCGGCCGCACCTGAGGGCCAGCGCGTCCCTCCTGGCTGTGGCTTCGGGCAGCGTGGCTGCCGCCTCCCGGGCTGGACCCAGCCCGAGCCGCCGCCATCTGACAGCAGGTCGCGCAGCCACACACGCCGCTGCAGCGCAGCCTGGCACATCGGCCCCGTGACGTCCTTTTTGTGGTAAATGTGCTGAGAATAATTTCATGTGCTGCAAGCACAAGTCCGATCTGTCAGCTGAGCTGCGGCGCCGAAGCCCGCAGCACGCAGGGAAGGCAGCCAGGCCGCGCCCCTGGAGCGGAGGCGGCAGCGCCACGCGGCTACTCGCGCGCAATTTTGCCTTTAAATCAAGTCGCCATTGAGCACGTGATGGAAAATAAAGTGTTCTGAGCGGAATAGCCTTATCACAGTTCAAGTCTTTGCCTCAGGTCTGGGCTCCTTCCCGGTCTGGGGGGGGATCCCACCGACCCCCGCGCCGCCCTGTCCTCTGATGCTCTCTCGAGTTCCTTTCTGCAAACACGGTCCCAGTCCTCATCTTCACTGTCTGTGAATTAAGGCGATGAGCTAAATCCCCCAAATCTTCGCAACACTCTTCAACAGTCAGCGCTTTTCTGTTTATTTTGTAGCATAAACCTCCGAACAAAATACCAAATTTGGCTTGACTGACACTAAAAAGGACACGCCCTGCAGTGCAGGCCTGGGTTTGGGGGCCCCGGTGACACAGCCCCACCCCGCGGCTCCGCCCCTCCCCCAGCCGGCTGGAACAGGCGCGCGGGGCGTCACCTCCCGAGCAGCGCAGGACTAGCGGGTCAGCGGGCACGGCGGCCGGTGGGGCCTGAGGCCGCCCCAGGACGGGCTGGAGCTGGGCCCGACCGGAGCCGCAGCCCCTGCGGCGGGGCTTGGCAGTGGGGTCTGTCTGGGGAACTAGGTGTAGGAGGCGGGAGGCCGGGACCCCAAGAGGGAAGAGGGGAGCGCGGCTGCCGCCCGGCCCAGGCAGAGTGAGAGGCGCCGGCCGGGAGGCTGCTCCGCGGGAACCTGCGCAGGCGGCCTGGGCCAGCTGACCTCCCCCACCCGGGACCGACCTGACCCCTGCGCCCGCCCTCACGTCCTCCCGCTCCGCCCAGCGCGACGCCCGTGCCCGCGGCCCGCACCCGAACTGCCCCTAGTCACCCCAGAGTCAGCGCCGCCCGCTCTCCCGTGGGGGCCGCCCGCTCTCACTGCCGCAAGTCCTGGCCCCGGGCTGGCCCTGCTCGGGGCACGCACCTTTCTCGGGAACCAGGAGGCGGGGGCGGCGCCGGGTCCGCAGAGGGCGCAGAGCCTCGAGGCTCAGCCCCGGACCAGTCCCCGGCGGGATGATTTGCCCTGCAAACCTGTCGTTTTTCCTTGCTTCTTGCGGGGTGTGGCTGTAGCCCCTTTATTCCGAACTTGCCGGTCCCCGCTCACCAGTCAGGCGGAGACCACCGCCCATTCGGGGACATGATCTCCTCCCCGAGCCTCCTCATTTTCTTTGCTTTTAGCCAGTCACGGGTCCGTCCTGCTGCTTCCTCTCAGCGGCCGTAGAGGGGGCACAGGGCGAGGGCCCTCGGCCGAGTGTGGGGCTGGGAGGCAGACGAGGCGGTGGGGGCAGACCCGTGTCGGGGTGACGCGGGCGGGCATGACGTCGCACTGCTCGCATGTGCGCGCCCACGTGCACCCGCCTCTCCCGGGGGACCCACACTTCTCAAAGACGCGTTTTCACTCGTTTTCCCGTTTCCCCCGTGGTGGCCAAGGTCCTGTTGCGGAGACTCGGTGCTAACTGCGCGTCCGGTCTCTCGAGTGAACGAAGTGGCGAGAAGAGGGCCGAGAAGGCGTCTCCGCGGGCACGCAAGGCAGCGGAGGGCCCAGACGGCGGTGGCCTCCGGACACGCCCCCTCCCGCGACCAGCGCGGCCGGCGGAGGGCGACTCAGGGGCACGTTTGAGGAGCTGCAGCGAGAGGAAGCCGCCGCGGCGAGCAGAGGGCGCGAGCACGTCCGCAGGCCCACTCCGACCGGCCACGTGCAGATCCGCGCTGGGCCTGCTGATGACCTGCGTCCCCCATGGAACATGAACACCAAGTCTCGCTCCTGCATAAAAGCCGTAATTCATAGGAAAGAGCAAACCTCCGTTTCTGGCAATTTGCTGTAATAGATCCTAAAAATAACCATGACTGAAATAGGGAACAGCTGTACAACATTGATGGCGGGTGGAAGGCTGGGTGGGAGCGGTGGGGGAGGCGGCTGGAAGGCTTAGGGCAGGCGCCGAGCCCCAGGCCCTCTCTGCGCCGCCCGGGCAGGCCCGAGGGGTGTCCGGCCTCCCAGCGCCAGGCGCCCTCGGCAGGAGCTGGCTCGCTGAGCACAGCGGGGAGGAGAGAGCAGCGCTGGGCCCCCACAGAATCTGTCGGAAGATTTTAGGGAGGCCCCAACATACATACTTTTAAGAACGTCCCAGGAAGACGCACACGGACGCCCTCAGGCGAAGCAGAGCCCCCAGACGCTGCACAGCGCGGGTGGGGAGACCAGCGCCGACACCCTCGGGGCCCCTCAGAGCCCCAGGACTGGGGTTTCCTCCAAACCCCAAAAACCAGCAACATGAGACCAACAACCGGGGAACACGCTATTTCTTCTCCTCGGTCTACCCAAAGTGTCTCTGGAGAGTGAAAACCAGGCCACCCCGTCAGCACAGAGCGAGCGGCCAGGTTGGGGGGCTCCGGCCCGCCCCATCCCCAACTGGGCGGTGTCCGCAGGGGCACACTGCAGCCTTTCAAGGCGGTGTATTTTCGGGGTGCACCCTCTGAGGAGGGTGGGTTCTGGGCACTGTTCCCGGGGCCTGGGGTGGGGGACCCCAGGGCAGGGCGACGGCCGCTTCACCCAGTCACAGACAAACCTCCTGTGGCCGCTGACCGGCTGGCACGCACCCCAACCGCGGCATTTGAACTTTAAATTTCAAAGCCAAGGGGGACTCGGGGCGGGGAGCTGGGGGTGGAGAACCGGTGGGGAGGAGTCCTCACCTGCCCAGCTGGCCACGCCTCCGCCGCCACGCCCCCCCCACTGCCAGGCAGCAGGCCCCGCCCCTCCGCCCGCGGCTCTGCCCCCCAGTCCGTCTTTGGGGCTCATTAGCTCCAAGTGCGCTTCAGCCGGAACCCCCCCCCCCGACTCTGCTGGCCTCTCAAGTCGTTTTCACACTTAGCAGATTCCTTTACCTGGTTTATCTGCACAGACTCTTTGTCATAACAGCTTTGGGGCACCTGCTCACGCCCTGCTCGCCCGTCGGAGGGCGCAGCGGGGACGCAGCAGACCCAGCGCCCCAGACGACCGTCCCCTTCCGCGGCACGCCATCCAACACCCGAGAGACCGCTCGCACTAACACCCCACCCTTTCCCGGCGCTCCACATGGGGTGTGAAGGCGCGGGCCCCTCTCCCGAGGCCTGGGGCGGGGAGGCGCTGCCACCTCAGCAGGTCCGTGGAAACGCCGGCGCCTCCTGCCCCAGCATTTCCCTTCCAAAAAGCAACACTTCCCAGTTGCAGTGCGCAAAGGAGGAGCCCGCCCCCACCGCGTACCTGGGCCTCGGCGGCGGCTGTGGGGACAGCGTCCGGGCCATCTGGGGAGCAGCTGCCCGCGGTCACAGCCCGCGAGCGTCCTCCGCGAGCCGCGGCCTCAGCCAGAGTCGGTCACGGAGAACGGCGGCCAAGGGACTCTCGCGGGCAGGCCCCGTCCAGGTGTTCCGTCGGGGGACGAGCTCCCGCGAGGGGGCGACACCGGGCCAGCGAGGAGGCCTCTGCCGGGCCCAGCGCCTCAGGGGCCCAGTGCGCGCAGGGCGGGAGGCGCCCCAGAGCCCGAGGGCTTCGCAGGCTCCCGGGAGCCAGTGCGCAGGCGGCCGAGCGGGGAGGGGCTCGGCCCAGCAGGATCCAGCGAGTCTTGGCGCAGCCGCAGGGCCTCCCCTCTGCGGGGCCTTCTCAAAGCCAGAGCGGCTTCCGCCTGCGAGCTGCCCCGCCCCTGATCCCAGGCCTCGGGGCTCGGGTGCCCCCGCCTGCCCTTGCGCACGCGCACCCGCCTCCTGGGCCCAGGTGTTCAGTGACAGGTGCGCTGCCCACGCCCCTCCCCCGCAGCCACGCCAGCGGCGGAGGGCAGGAAAGCCTGACCGCCAGCTTCATCTACCCTACAGGGAGACACATGTTGACCTAGAAAATCCATGAACTCGGTGGAAGTGTGTTATCCGCCCCCACAGTGGCACGGCGCTGCCCGGCTGGCCTGCCCGCTCCCGCAGGGCCCTGGGTGCCGTTGCACCCGCGTGTACCCCTTCCCTGCCAGCGCCTTGAGCACGGCTGGCCGGGAGCAGGAGCCCAGGCCCGGGGTGGCCGGACACGCGGACCTCAGCACCTCCTGTGCGCCCCTGTCCTTTCCCGGCATCTGCCTGGCTCCCGACCCCACCCTCACCCCACAGGCCCCTAGCAGAGCGCTCTGGTCACTCGCCAGCCCTGCGAGCCACGTGGGCAAGGACTCAGCCAGCTCCAGGCTTCAGAGCAGACCCAGGGCTCCGGGCGCCTCTGCGCGGGGCCATGGGGGAGCAGCTGCCGCTTCCGCCCGGCCCACAGCGGCTTCCTGGCGCCCCCTGCTGCCCGGAGGCTGACCCCACAGCCCGGCTCCGGCCGCTCAATGGCCTGGACGAGGGGAGGAATCACCAGCGAGAAAACTGAGCCTCCTCTCCCCGGCCAGCTGCTCCCGCGGAGGCCCCTAAATCACAGGTGCAGGGTGAAAGAGCGAGACAATCAGGCCCTCGAGCCGCCGCGGGACCACGTTTGCCGCCATCTGCGCATCCTTAGCCCTCTTAAGTCGACATCAATGACCCAACACCCATGGGACGGAAAAAACGGACAAGAGCGCACGGATCACGTCACGGCAGATGATGTCATGGCGGACGACGTCACCACCCAGGAGCCCACGCAGGGCCGGTGGCCGCCGGCCCGAGGGCTGCACGCTTGTTGTGTGTTTGTAAAGCCTCTTCCATCTCGCCCTTGGCAATTTTTTTAAGTCCGTGCGAAAACCGGTCTCTGGCCTGTGCCTGCCGCTGGCATGAGCTCTTTGCTGCCCCACCTGTGGGCCGCACGCTTCTCAGGGGTCTAGCCGCACGGCCTCCGTTTCATGGCATTATCCCAAGAGTTCAGAAGCACGGGAACGTCCTAGTGTTCTTCCATTGGTGTTCTTTCCCTCCAGTTTCAAACGGGGAGAAATAAGTAGAAGTCACGTGTTAGGAGACTTGCCTCTTTTATTATTATTATTATTAATATCTCTTGCATTATTGTGTATTCCCCGTAGGTTACCCACCCCATTCACCCGTGAACCGTCACCATAATCCCTTGTGCTCTTTTCTCCCCAGATGACTAAATAGAGGACTGGACCAAGAAGATGTGGTACATATACACAATGGAGTACTATTCAGCCATCAAAAAGATAAACATGCAATTCACAGCAACATGGATGGAGCTAGAAGGGATCAGGCTCAGTGAAATAAGCCAGAAGAAAGAGAAAAATATCAAATGGTTTCACTTATAGCAGAAATATAGGAGAACCAAATAAGAGGGACATTCAGCGAGGGAGGGAGACTTGCCTCTTGCTTGACCCTGCGCCAGCTGGTTCCTCTGCCCTGCAGCTGGGGAGTCGCAGAGGTCACCCCAGTGCCCACGGTGGGGACGGGAGTGAGGCTCCCACCAGGTTGGGGGTGAGTGCCGGCCGCGGCCACGGCTCTGCCCGCTGGCTCTGGAAGGTCTCAGACTGCGCCCTGCAGTGACACCTCTCTAGCGGCCCGAGGCTGGGGAGCCCCGCTGGGATGGGGTTGTGGACACTGTCCGAGAGCTGAGGGGCTTGCGGCGCGCTGCCCCGCCCTTCCTGCTCTGACGCTAGAGGGCAGCCTGGCGCTGGCCCTCACCCCGGCCTTTCCGGTCGGGGTGCCGGTGTTGGCTCTGTCCGCTCCAATTCGGGGTTAAATAAAGAAAAAAGGAGATGCAGGGAAATCGCCACCGTCCACCCTGTGCCACGTCACCCCTGCGTCTGAAGCCCCAGACTCAGTGCCGCTTCCTGCTCACCCCAGAGGGGCCCTGGGGCACGGAGGGACGGGCTTCCGCTCCGCCCCCACAGAGCAGGAGTCTTGAGAGGCTTAAAGGGCACGAAGGACTAATCGCCCGACGGACGCCGCGGCTCTGGATTCCACATCATTTTCCAGCGGCTTTAAATTGCTGATCAGCTCTGCCTGGCTCAATCCAGGATTAATTAGTGTGTGCCCAGGGAATGCCAACTAATGTAAATATTCGTTCTGATAAAAGGTAATTAGTGAAGCTAATTTAGCAGCAAAACAAAATGGATTCATTTCAAATTCAAACAGTGATGATTTAGGGATTATCAACTCTTTGGGATTAGAAAAATTATCAAAAACTGAAAATTCTTTTTCATATTTACAATTGCTGCTGTTTTCCAAGATCAACTTTGCTAGATATAGTTAAAGATTAAAATTAAAGTAGAGCTCACTTCTCCAATGGGCTGGGAATTCAAACACATCTTACGTGGACTCTGCGTGTCCATCACACTGACCGCACGACCGGCTCCTGGCTCAGCACTGGCCGGTGGAGGCGGCTCTGGGCCAGGGCAGGGGTGCGGCCGGGGGCACTGCCAGAGGCACGGCCAGGGACGGAGGGCGGTCCGCCTCCACCCTGGTCCCCGCCGTCGAGTGTCTGTGTCGCCTGCTGTGCTGGTGAAAATAAAATTGTCCCTGTTAACTCATCTTCCATGGAGGCAAGAAGGAGAGCGAGGAACACAGGCTTCGTCCTCCGCTCGGAGCACGGACAGGAAGGACGTGAGCAGAACAGCCCTGGAGGTCGCGGCCTCTCCGTGTTCAGAGCCCCGCAGGTGTGGGTGACCCAGCACCGGGGCACGCGGGTCGCGCACTTTCCCGCCGGCCGCGGTGGGGGAGGGGCGACGTCCTGGATCTGCCGTCACGCGTGGAAACAGCGGTCGGCATCTCTTTCGTGCTTTTTAATTTTTTTTTAATTTATTTATTTATGCACACAAGCTGGGGTGCAGGCCAGAGGTGTGGGGGTGAGAGGACTCCCCAGAGACAGAGTGGGGAGCAGAACAGGCGGATCCACTGAAGCCCACAGCTGAGGGGCAATGGGTGAGGCAGGAGCGGTCTCCCGCGCCCTGTGGGAATCTCCCCGGCCGGGCGTTGAACTCTCGCCGCGTCCGCAGCAGCCCCACAGCGCAGCGCCAGCCGCTGTGCCCCGGGGAGGCCCCTCTGTTGTGCTTTAACAGCAAGTTCAGGGCTGAGCCCGGACCTGCGTCGGGGACCTGCCGGGGGCTCCCGGCGTGGGGCCGCCCTCCCCGCCAGGGCGCGTGGGCGGGCGCAGCCTCAGGGCATGTGCCGGTGCCGGCGGGGCAGCAGGTCTCTGCCCTTCAACCGCAAAGGGGGAGCGTGGGTTAGAGCCTCTTGCTTTGATGACCATTGTGGGGAACACACCTTCTCTCAACACCACCAAATTTTGTGTAAAGATAAACTAGGACATAGGAGCGCATGCCAGTCCTGCTGCCGGTGTCGGCAGGAGGTCAACAAAAGGAAAACGTCACGATGCCTGCGGTGCGTTTGAGTATAAGATCTTAAACATAAAACACAAAATGATGCTCAAGCAATACAGGAATCAAAGTCTTACTGAGGGTTTCCGTAAGCCTGTTGGGATTAAATCTAAGATTTTTGCTTTTTAAAGCCAAGTTCGAGACTCTCTAAGATTCTAAGCTCTGAGCATCTGGCACAGAGCCAGCCTGAAGCTCCCCGCGAAGGCGCCTCGTGAGCAGAGTCGCTCCCTGGAGCCGCGGCTGGTCTTCAGAATCGCCGGGCGGCGGGCAGGGGCGCACGGGGAGAGTAGAGCAGGGTGGGCGGCGGGGGAGCTGCCTCTGGGGCTCCGTTCACCTTTCTCTGCCTTCCTGCCCCCGCCTGCTCAGCCAGGGGCCCGCCCGGAGCCCGCGGGCTCTGAGCTGACATCTCGGCCCCGCACCAAGGGAGCCCCCGCCCGGAGGGAACGGGGCTCGCGCCGCGTGTGTCTGCGCGGAAGCCGCGGCGGGGGCGGGGCCAGTGTGCGCCCCGGGTCTCCCTCGCCATCCACCTTGCTCCCAGCTCATCGTTTATTGTCCCTCTTCTATCGCTTTGCGTTTTCATTTTGCTTCTTTTTTGTCTTCGTCTCCCACTTCACTTCACACTTTCGACGATCAGTTCTGTGAAAGACACGAAACAGCAGCGGGGCCCCTGAGGTGTGCAGGTGCAGGCACAGAACAGCCGCTGCTGCCCTGGGACTGCGGAGGTCGCTTTGTCTGTCCGCTGCGCTCACGCTCGCAGCAAAAGGAACGAACACGCGACCGTAGCCTATTTTGGAGAGTGATCTCCAATTTTCTGGCTTTGGTGCATCTGGCATCTGAGGTGTCTCTTTAACTGGCATCTCCTAGTCCTAAGTCGGGGGACTGCCCTGTGCCGGTCACAGGTGAGTCTTGAATGAAGGGGACCGTGCTCCAGCCGGTGTGGGGAGCGCTGGCTCCACACGACTCTGCCACACACGTGGTTTCAACTACAGAACAGACGAACCAGGCAGCAAAACTCACTCTGGAGCCAGAGCATGAAATCGATGCTATTTCAGCGCGAGGCTGGAAGAGAACAGACGCCGACGCTGCCTTGGCCAGCCTGCCCGGAGGCGGGCTCAGTTGAGAAGCCCCAGAACTGCCCACGGGGTCACTCGGCCGCTGTCGCTATGCCGGCAGAGAGGTGGCTTCAGCGGCACTGGTCAGTCCCAGCGCTGGGTGCTGGTGTGAGGCACAGAGAAGCCCAGCCAGAGCAGGTGAGGCCACGGCGCTGTCTGCTGGATTCTGCAACCTTTTCACTTAAATTTTGCGCAAGTCGGGAGAGTTACACTCTGCAGGTTCTGGAGTAAATGAGTAAATGATTGACTTATGGTCCCTAACATGATGCTTATTATCAAAAAATACCAATTGAGAGTCTTTGGGGAGTAGCTCCGAGTGCAAAGCTTCAGTTCTATGCTGTAGACTCAGAATAAAATTGACTGGTGCTAACAGGAGTTTAGCTGTTTGGACCTTTTCTGGCCACCTTTGGAGAGAGGTTTCCATTTTGCTTCCCTTTCTCTTAAGCAAATTAATAATAAGGATTTTGTCCCAAGAGTACGTAATTCAACTGGATCAATTCAATTTTTTCATTACTGTTCTCATTTTAATTCTTAACTGAGTAATTGAATAATAAAAATTCCTCTGGTGAGGTAATCACTGTTTCATTTTTTATTCATAATCCTTTTAATTTGGCAATATATGATTTTTGTCTCTTCACTTATTTATTGAAATTAAATGGAATTTCTAGACATAAAGTGTGCATATATTTGCATAGCTAAATTGGTTCTTAGCAAAATATTACCATGGAAATAAAATAACAGTAAGTCAAATTGATTGATTACATCTTTGAATTTTTAAATTCTTAAATAACGTTGAGTTATTTAAATGTAAAAAGTAGCATGTAAATTAGAGCACTAAAACGTTAAATAAAATGGCGACATGACACTCCCTAGCATGTGTGTGCGTGGAGAGGCTGCTGGTGCCAAGTCAAAGCAAAGAGTGTGCGCGCAGCTCCCGGAGACCAGCGACCTTCCAAACGCGCTCGGGGCCCTGCGCGCTCAGCGCGCCTGCGCGGTCGGGGCGGCCTCTGCGGCTCAGCCTCGCGGGACGAAGACCCGGTGTCCTGCCCATAATGACTTACAGAGACTCTGCGCAGAGGAGGTGAGTGCAGGAAACGCTCCCCGGAGGATGCCGGCGCGCCCCAGGCCCCTCGAGACGGCGGGCGCCCGCGGGGTGTCCGCCACAGTCGCGCAGCTGTGCCCGCGGGCTCCCCCTCGTCCGCTGAAATAACGCGCGTCCCTCTTCTTTCCCAGACGAAAATTCGCCTGTCGTAAAACACTGACTTTTGTTTTGAATTTTTTCCAAGATTTTGAATTTTAAAACAAAAGACTGGCGAACTGGTGACACCTGCAATTTTCCTGCTGGCCCGGGACGGGGCGGGCGCGTGTGGCCGCCGCTCAGGCCCCGCCGCCCTCCCACCCAGGAGCCGAGGATGCGGCGAGGGAGACGCTCCGGGGCACAGTGGGCGCTGCTGGCAGCGGTCGCGGCCGTGGGGGGACCTCCTGGAGGTACCCTAAGCGGATCCCCAAAACAGGCCCTGCTCTGAGCCCGGAGCTGCGGAAGTGTCAGGGGGGTCTCGACCTTTGTAACCTCGGGAGGTTGTGCTTTCTCTGCTGGGAAAGTTACCACACAGCTCCCAGGGAGTGAGGCAGGCACAACAGGCGCACACACACGCAAGTGCACACACACAGCTGCACAGACAAGCCCATGTCTGAACACTGGAATTACGACCAAAATGAGTGCAAAGGAAAAAAAAAACGAGTGCAAAGGGCAGGTGTGGTGCGCGCACGCGGAGTGTTTGTTGTTGCTTCACACCAGCGAGTAATTTACACGCCAAAATAGGAGCTTTATTAAAGGATGGTCTGCGTCTGTGCCATAAATCACCTTTGGAGATAGTGGGGCCCCCACCATTAATCTCCATGAAGTGCCTTAATTGACAGCGATTAAAGACACAGCTGACCAGGCTGCCAGGCCACAGGGGAATTTTCACTAAATTAAGGCAAACTGACTGACCGACGTCGATGCAGTGCTACCAGGGGCCAAGAAGAGTCGGCACCGCCCAGCTTCCAGGGGCAGGCGAAATGGCCTGGTTTTCACCATGAAATGGATCAGAACCAGCCCCGTAATCAATAGATAGCAGGGCTATGAAGTCTGACACACGTCTCACAGGCAGTGACCGTGAGAGCGGAGGAAGTGCTTTCAGAAAACGCAGGGCCAGCCCCCCGCCGCTGCCAGGCCCCCTGGGGTCCCCTTCCCAGCAGGGCAGCAGAGGGGCCGGTACCCAGGGGCGCCGGGAATGGCATCTTCTCCCCCGAGGGCGCGACGGAGCCAGACAGCGAGTCCCGCAGAATGCTCTGGGAGGGCTGTGTCTCCTGCAGCTCCGGCCGCGGGGAGGCAGCGTCCACCCCGTCACTGCTGCTGCCGGCCCCTTGGCAGAGACCTCGCACATGGGGGTCAGGCGCTTCCCGGGAAACTGCGTCTCCCTGGAGAATCTCGGGGCGATGCCAAGTCCAGAGCCAGCGGCTCCTGGGGTCCAGCCGTCGCCATGAAGCGCCCTGTGGAATCTCACAAACGCACACACGTGAGAAATTCTCATGTGGCTCTGGGGCTGAAGCTGAACTGAGGCTGAACTGCGCCCCTGTATTTGGGGGACCTGCCTAAGTGGGAAAGGACCTTCGTTAGGGAAAACGGGGAATCCACAGGGCCCCACAGGGGCTCGCTGGCCGGGGTGGCCCAGGACCCCACCGTCCTCCAGCAACTCTGCCCCAGAGGTCCTGGGGGCCCCCAGCTGCCCTGTCCATGTCAAGGCCATGGACAGGAGCGCCCTCGCCCCACCACAGCCTGTGCCCAGAGAGCAGGGTCGCCGCCGGCCCCCGGAGCTGCTGCCCTCGCCGCAGCCCCAGACGCTGGCGCTGGCCTGGCCCCCGGCGTTTGCTGTGTGTCTGGGATCTAAAATGTAATGTTCTGCCCCAAATCCTGCTCTCCTGAAGGTTCTCAGCACCGCCTCAAGAGTCACCCTCAATAATTCAATAGGTTTTTTAGTTTTAAAAGCGCTCTGGCCGCCCAGCTGTTTGGAAAGTCACAAATCCCGCTAAGGATTAAAGCTGTAGGGGCTCGCGGCTACTTTCCATTCATTTTGCAAGCAGCGGCTCCTTAAGATTCAGACGCCGCGTTTCTTACCCAGCTTTACACTGGCTGCAACAAACGCTCTGTCTCCCTGAGCCGCGGAGGAGATTTATTTGAAACTCAGGAACCTCAGAGAAAGGAAAACTTTGTGCGTCCACTGACAGGGATGCTGGAGGCTGGGAATTAGCCGGGAGCGGCCAGACGTTTCCAGCCGGCTAAGCAGTTGCCGGCACCATTCTTCCTGAACATGAAAAGAGACCGCGCGGGGCTTTGTCCGGATCCCCACTTCCTGCCGCTCGGAGCCCGGAAAGGCGCGGCAGCTGCGCCTTTAGCTGCGTCAGCGCGGCCTGGTCTGGCTGAGGGCGACCTTCCAGGCAGTCCCAAGAAGCCAGAGCTGGAGAAGCCGACCCGGCGGGCGCCCTCCCAGCTGCACTCAAAGTGGTGGGGGGGCGCATGGGGCGCGAGGAAGCTAATTAGCTCCCTGAAGGGGGGTCCCAGCAGAGATGGCAAATGAACCCCCCACTCTCCAGGGGCGTTCGGGCTTCTTCTGGCTTCGGTCTGGTGGGGCAAGGTCTGGACAAGCACGGGGCTGCCCCTCCGAGGAAGTAGCCAGCGCCTGCCCTGCAGGGGCCGCGGCCGGGGCTCGGTCACCGCGTCTCCAAGGCGCGCATCCCCGTCTGAGGCTCTCGCGAGAGACAGAGACGCTGATCACCGCGGAGCGTCAAACACCCTTTAAAATACCAACAGGGCCGGGTTCTGTAAAAGCTAGAACCCGCTAATGATTACGGGAAAACCGACAGTCTACGTGAAAATGTAAGATCTCTGCTTACCAGAAAGTACCACGGAGGGGAGGGGAGCTGGCAGAATGAAAGGCACCTCAGCCCCCGGCAGCCATCTGCTCCCCGAATTATAAGAGGACACCAGGCTCAGGAGACACGTCGGGACTCGACACCTGGTGCGAGGTCAGGACCGGCCGCAGCATCACGGGACCCCAGCAGGGGGCGGCGGGCCCTGCCCCTGGACGTGGGAGGTGGCCCTCGGTGGTCAGCCAGCGCGGACCTCACTCCGGCAGGCTCAGGGCTGCGAGCCCCAGGCCGGCCGAGCACCGGGGGCCGGGACCCCTCAGGCCGGGCTGCTCCCTGCTCGGCTGCTCCCCCGGCTGACCCCGGAGGGGCAGGCGCCCTGGAGCCTCGCCCACCTTCAGGTCAGTGATCAGGTAGCTCGGAAACAGCAGCAGCGGAGTCGAGAAGCCATTAGATTCAGGTTCTTCGGGGTGATTTGTGAGCTTAATGAACTCAGGGAGAAGCAGCACACACGCCTCAGTCCTCGAGCACTTGCTCGCACCTGCGCGGGGTCGGGGAGGCGGAGGCGGCGCTGAGCGCAGCGGGGGCGCACCGCGGGTCCGCGCACGCACCGCGGGTCCGCGGGAATGCCCCGCTCTGCTCCAAGCTCACTTTAGGGGTTTGGGTGTGTCCCGTTTGCACGTCCCATGTTTACTGGAAATGAAGATGTCATAGCTGATTCCCAAAGCGTGACACCGTGCTCTCTGGGGTGGTCCTGGAGGGGAGATTGTGTGCCCCAAATGCGCCTGCTAATGTCGGACCCCCAGAAGCTGCTGGCGGGAGGGAGCCTTTGAGAGACCATGGGGCCCCGGGGTGCAGCCTCACGGTGGAAGTGGCGTCCTTATAACGGGGACCCCGAGGCTCCCTGCCCTTCCCCAGGTGAGGCGACGACCCACGAGCGGCCTCGCCAGGCCCGGAACCTTCCCGAGACCGGGTCTCAGACGCGGCCGCCGGCGCAGAATCAGTGTGTGGCGACCGGGCCGACCTCCCGGCGGTGAGCCGCGCCACCAGCGCACGGGGCCACGCTCCCCTGGGGTTTCCAGAAATGGGCTTTTGAAAGTTCCCGAGCTACAAGGAATGTCTCATAACCCAAACTTGGACACAAATGCATTTTCCATTGAACGCCGCCGGGCGAGCAGAGCCAGGCCCGCTGCAGCGGAAGACGCCCCCGCCCGCCTGAAGCGGGGACGCGGGAGCCCGAAGCAGCCTGGAAGCCGGGCGGAGACCCGCGGGGCGGGGGCGGCCGCGTCCAGACCGCTCGCGGAGAGGCCCGCTGTGCCCGCTGGGCTGAGCTGCGCACGGCCACCCCGGCCATCAGACAGCCAAGGGGCCGGCGCAGGGACGCGGAGATGGGACGTTGGGGTCGTGTCCGACTTGGCCTGACTGTCCAGTGAACTTCCACCTGCTCAAAAATCTCCTCTTTAAAAAAATATGAAAGTCCGTTTTATCTCTTACAAGATTTTTTCCACAAACAAGACACATTTGGTCCATTTATAAACCATGTACTTGAAAGGTCGCCGGCAGCTCATTTTTGGGACAGAAGCAGAGATGTCTTTTCTGGTGCCTTTTCTGTGACCACAAACGCGACCACACGGAGTTCAACGCAGGAAGCCCAAGGTGCCACTGAGCAGGACACGAGCCTCGGGGGAGCGGGCACAGGTGAAGCCGGCGCCCATTCCCGGACCCCCAACACGCCCGCTCTGGGGCTCCCCGCCACACCCCCGCCGTCTGAACACCGGGAGAGGGTGCAGTCGCTGCCGAGGGCTTGGCCGCAGGCTGTTCTCACCCACTCATGGTGCCGAGCGCGGGCTCAGGATTCAGGAGCCGGCGGGGCGGCCCGAGGCCTGTCCCTTCAGGACCCCTCCCCATTCGCTTGTGCAGTTTGCTTTAAAGTCACTCTTGGGTGCAGCCCTCAAGGGACACTCACTGGACACACGCCCAGAGCCCGGCCGATGCCCAGCACGTGCGGGCGCCAAGGCCACGGCCTCCCCAGTCACCGTCCCAGCCCGTGCCCAGGAAACATCCCGTCCCGACCTCTCCGGCCATACGGGGGGACAGCCCACGGGTCAGCCAGGCGACGCCGGGCGGCCGTGGACAGGGGTCCACCCAGACCTGCGTGGCCTCTCTGGGCCGAGCCCGGCTCCGGCTAAGTGGCCACGCTGGGTCTCCGTCCTGGGCCCCGGCCCTCTGCCATTACTCCGCGTCCGACTCAGGGCCAGACTGACAGCCGAGAAGTGCGGTGACCAGCAGGCCCCCGAGTGGCCACCACAGCCGCCCGGCCCAGCCGGCTCCCGAAATAAATGAGCTTTCGTGAAAAAAAAGCTGAATAGGTTTCTGGGCAAACACTGATGTGGAAATTGCAGTATGACCACAAAAACGTGGGTTGGATTGGATTTTCCTGCTTTATATGGAAATTTATGTTCCTTTCTATTAATATTTCAACAGGCTTCTTAAAATATTAAATTTTACTTCATAAAATAAGAACAACAGGAAGGGCCACTGTGTCATCTGCTTGGGCCTCGGCTCCGGCTCAGGCACAAATCACATGGACACTTCCAGAAGAAGCCCGCCTGGTTCCGCCACCAGGGACCTCCCCCAGCGCTCTGAGGCCGGCCGGCAGGGTCAGAGGTGACTGAGCCGGCGGCTGTGGGGGGGGCGGGGCAGGTTGGGTCAGCCCGCTGGGGAGGCCAGGCCAGCAGGGGCCATCAAGGGGCCGGGCGGGCTCGTGTTCTCACCGGCTCCCTGCGCCGGGGCCGACGGGCGTGTTCCGGCAGCGCTTCCCCGAAGACCGACGCAGGGAGGTGCGGGGGACGCCACGCACTCGGACGAGAAGCGCGGGGGCGGCGCCCCCAGTCTCTGCAGATGCCCAGGCCACAGCCGCGGGCACCTCCTCTGTGGGGGCAGCGCACGGCTGGCCGTCTCCGCTCCCTCGGCTGGAGTGTAGCTTCCGCTCTTCCAACGCCCGCGGGTCCTGAGAGCACCCCAAAGAGGGCACATCGGGTCTCCCAGAGCACACCCGGGGCGCAGCGGGCACACCCGCACGGGGGTTTCCAGCGCTGCGCAGCCGGGGCCGCCCCCCTCCCCGCTCGGTCTCGGGAGGGGGCGCCCTCGCGGCAGGGCCGCGGCTCCAAGTGGGGACCTCGCGGCGCCACGCACGTCCCCAGGCCCCAAGGCCGACTGCCGCGCCCTGTCTCAGGGCTGGACCCGCCAGAGCCGCCGGAAATCTCCCCCAAGGCCCCGCGCACCCACAGCGCCTTGAAGTCCTTCATTTCGCGTAAAGGTCACCAAGAAACGTTATTTCGCAAAGGCCGGTTCAAATCAATAGGCCGGGTGGGGCGACTCCCGCCGGACAGAGGCCAAGACCTCTGCTCCCAGACACCCCCCGGCACCTCAGACAACACGGCTTCGCTGCCGTGGTCCACCTTGCTGCCGTCCAGACCAAACCAAGCGCCCACCCCAGCTCCCGGGCACAGCTGCGGATCCGAGTCACGAGCTCACCGGGCTGGCCCCGGTCGGGTCCAGCCTGAGGCCAGCGCAGCTCGGCACCAAGCGCGGGGCGAGGGCGCCCCCTGGTGGCGGCTGCGGCCACGCCGGGGCCGCCGCGCCGGACCTTCTCTGCGGCGGCCGCAGTCCGGCCAGGGACCCTCCAGCCCGCCGCCCTGGGTGACCCCCCGCTCCGGCTCGCAGGGGGCTCCGCTTTCATTTGAATTGGACGGCTCTTGCACTCTGCCTATTATTACGTTAAAATGGCAGGAAGCTCCTTGCACGTCACGACTCCCTCCGCTAGGGCGGGCTGAGGCTGAGCCCGGGAAGGGGCCTCGGGCGGCGCTTCTCTGCAGCTGCGCCGAGTCCTCAGCGAACGCGGCCCAGGCCTGAACACAAGACCCTGCAGACACGCCTGGCCCGCCCTTTGCTGAGGGGTCTGACGCCGGGCGGCAGGGCCTCTGCACCAGCGCTGTCGGTCTGCCGACCACTGCTCAGCCCCAATACAGGGCTCCCCCTGAAGAGTGGAGCCACTCCCCCGGCGGGACCGTCCCCTTCTGGGGCTCCTGATCCCATCCGAGGAAGAGCGGGCAGCCCTGGGGGGCGCGCCGAGCCCCGCGTGGGACCCGGAAGGCGGACGCTCAGACGCTACTGCCCGGTTGCACCCTCTGCCCGGTCCAGTCGGACCCGGGGGCAGGGACGCAGCTGCCCCCGCGCAGCTCGGGCTGCAGCCTGGGGCGGGGCTCAACAGGCGCCCGGCCGACCGCAGCATCTTCACCCCGCGAAGGCCAGCCCAGGCAGGACACCTCACGCCGGTGCTGTCCCGCCAGCCCCTCACTCCTCGCCGCCCCGTCCGGCAGGTGCCGCCGCGCCCGCGGGGACAGCCAGCGCGCAGGCAGCGCGCCCGGGCGAGGAAGGAGACTCGGGCCTGCCAGGGCTCCTGGCGCTGCCCTCGCGACCACTGGTTTCCGTTACCAGAATTTCGTAGATATCGGACTTAAATCCGAAAGGGGAGGAAGAACCTGACAAGTGTTTATTTTGCGAACTCCCCACTTAACCAACCGCGCCAGCTGCGCAAGGAAAGACGAGCCGGGCGGCAAGCGCAGAGACTAGGCGCAGGTCCAGCTGCGGAGGGGCTCGTGGCCGCCCCGTCCAGGATCCCCGCGCGGCGCAGTCCCCGCGGACACAGCCCGGGGCGGCTGCCAGCAGGGCGGGACCTAAGCTGGGCCGTGACAGCCACATCGGACCGCGAGCCAGCCCGTCTCCGCCCTCCTGGGAGTTTGACGGGCGTTAAATAGGTCCCAAGGCGACCACTGGGCCCCACCCCGGCCTGGCGCGTGTCACCTGCTCTGAGGCTGCAGCCCCCCCCCACACGTGACGCACGCCCCGCTCTCCGGCACAGCCAGCAGATCCGGCCAGTGGAGTCCGGGGTCCCGGCGCACACTCCTGCCAGGCGCCGATGCCCGCTGCGGCCGCCATTATCCCAGGGCTCTGCAGCGGCGGAGTTCGGGCGCACGGCCTCAGCGACGGACCCGCGGGGAGCCCACTGGGACCCGGCGTCGGGGCCAGGCTGGAGGTCAGGGGGGCGGGCGTGAGGCCGGGAAGGAGCGCCCAGCGCCGACCAGCAGGGGGCGCCAGAGCAAGCAGCGCCCACCTGAGCGCCCCCGGCCCCCGCCTCAGCGCCCCTGCCCTGCCGCTCCCCTGCGCCCGTCACCCTGGACGAGCCCCCTGCCAGAGCAGGACGGGCCTCGAGGCCGAGTGTGCCTCCCCTCGACCTGCCGACCTCCCGCGCCTCCACCCGCCCCGCGCGGAGGGCGACACGGCCCTCGGCGCCAACGCGCGAGTTCGCGGCGCGCGTTTCTCACCACCACGAAGGTGAAACGCGGTGCTGGACCCAAACACAGCCTCGAGGACAGCTCCCGGGTCATTGCGGGGCTTGATAGAGACGAGCAATAAACGAGCGACGACGCAAGGCAGCCGCCGCGTCACAGCAGAAAGGGGGCGGCTCCACCTGGCCCGCGCGGCGCTCCCGCGTCTGCGCGCCAGAGGGCGCCCCCCCCACCCCGCCCTGCGGCGGCGCCTTCCAGCGCGGTGCTGATGGAACTAAGGGACTTCGCGTGTCTGTCAACTATTTTTATTTCATCGTCTTTCCATGGCTATTTCATGGAAACAGAAGCACACAAAGAAACGTGCGTTGCTCGGAGTGTCGGCCACGTCCCGGACGCACGCAGCCTTCTCCGCGCTGCCCCGCCCCCAGACGCCGGCCCGGACCGCCTGAGTCCAGCCAGGCCACGCCCAGCCTGCTGCCCGCCTCGCTCAAGTAGCCGGTCCCCAGCACCAGGCCCTCGGGACGGCGCCTGCTGACGGAGGCGCGGCTGCTGCTCGCCCAGTGGGAATGAGCCGGTCACCCGCGCGGCCAGTGCGCCTGCCTGCGCGGCTGGGCCTGGACATCCCCTTGGTCCTCCCGCTGGGCCCTCCCCCGTCCTCCCCAGGGGGCCATCCCCAGCCCATGCCCCCGCCACTCCCCTCCCTTCCCCTCCGCCCTCCATTTGCTGCCTGGGCCTGGCGTCCTGCCCCTCCGAGCCAGGGACCGTGGCATGGCCAGCGACGAGCTGCTGTCCCTGCAGGAAGAGGATGGTGCGATGCGTGTGCGGGCTGCGGATGGGCGGCAGGGCCCTGGGAGGGAAGTGGACGCCCTTGTTCCTAAGAACACACGCGAAGGGCAGAGCCCGCCGAGCGCTCTGCTCACCCCAGGAGAGGGAAGATCGGGGCTCGGAGAAGTGGGGGCCAGGACTCAGCCCGGAGCCTCTGGCACCCTGTCATCCACGGGGGGCTCCGCCCAGGGACCACCGCCGAGCTGGGGTGCCCTGGGTGGTCCCCTGTTGCTTAGGACCCGGGATGCCCGCTCAGGGCCGCCTGCAGTGACCAGCAGGGGGCGCACAGGGCAGCCAGGGCCCGCAGGGAGTGGCCGGGCCAGCTGGGTGGGCCCCGGGTTTGCCTGGGGGGCTGGGGGGCCATAGCAGCGTGGCCTGGGGGCTGGCCCCGCGCAGGCAGGAGACTGTAGGTGCGGTGAGTTCTTCGTCACCCTCCTCCGGGGCCCCTCGCCTTTCTTGGGGTTTTCAGAAGCGCCAGATCCCAGGCTGTTCCGCAACCCGCCTGCAACCTGAGCGGGGCTGCGCGGCGCCCTCTCCAGAGCGGAGGGCCCACGGGTCGCCGCCGCAGCCGCCGGCCTCCTCCGCTTTCCGCCCTGCACGGTCACTGCAGCAGCGCCGGCGCAGGAGCCTCACCGGCCCCCAGACCCGCGCCCTGGACCCCAGGCTGGGCCGGGAGGACACAGACCAGCGGCCACGTCTCCGCAGGGCCGGCCAGACACCCAGACGCGCAGACACATGGACGCATGGACGCAAGCTCCGGCGCACAGGGCAGCGTGTGCCCGCCCCCACGCGCTCCCCCGCCAGGAGGCAGCGGGGCCCCTGGGCTGCGAGCGGGATTTCGCGGGAGGGAGCCGAGTGCTGTTACAGGCGGGGACGCGCGGGGGCGCTCTGGGGGAGGCCGTCTCGGGGAGGACCGGCTCAAACGCGGGACGGCGCCGAACGTCCCTCCCGCTTGCACAGACTTCACGGCGCTTCTCCACCCGCAAGGGGCGCCTGACGAGTCTCGCGGGAAGGAGACCGCGCCAGTGTGTGGGCAGGGGAGCCCGGTCCCCTAGGCCGGGTCTGGGGGGAGATGGGCATGTTATGCCAAAGGCACTTCAGCCTCTTTCGCCCATACAAGCCGAGAAACGTTTGCAGACAGGCACGTTTGTCCTGCTCCAGCGGCAGCGAGCTCGCCCCTCCCGGCGGTGAGGGGCTCTCGGGCCTTCCTCTGGAAGCCCCGCGCGTCGGCGCACTCAGGGCCGGCGGCCGCGCGTCTCCCCCACAGCGGCTCCTACTTCCTGCTACCCCTGGCCCCTACCCCTCGGGGTGTGACCGCGCGGGCCCCCAGGCCCGGGTCCCAGCCCGCAGGGTGACCCCGCCCGGCCAGCCTGGGTGCGCGTGGGCGCTGGGCGCTTCCAGCCGGGCACCTGCAGGACCGTCCACGCTGAAACACACGAGGGGGCACCGGCAGGGTCTGGGCAGTTTTATTAGCGCAAGGGCACCGGGCACAACCGGGAGGGCGGGGCCCGGGGCGGGGTCCCGCAGGGTCGCGGGCGGTGGGCGCACGCCCCCACCGCCAGCCTGCGGAGCGCTGGGCGCGCTGCCCCACGCACACGAGCGGCTCACTCGGAGGCGGACGCAGGGATGAGCCTGGGCTTGGCGGCCTGCGCGGGCACGGCGTCGGGCACGCGCTCTCCGTGCTTGTACACGCTGACGGTCACGTCGATCTTCTCGCCGCCGTACTTGTTCTTGACGTGGATGGTGTACTTGCCCGAGTCCTCGGCCGTCACGCCCGAGATGGTCAGGCTCACGTGCCGGGCCTGCTCCACCTTCACGGCGAAGTGCTCGCTCAGCTCGATGTCCTGGTCGTTCTTGAACCACACCACCTCGGGGTCGGGGCTCCCGCACACGGTGCAGGTGAGATTCAGGGTCTGCGGCGGGGCGGGCGGGCGTCAGGCGGGCGTCGGTGCGCCCCGCGCCCGAAGCAGCCCCTCCGCCCGCACGTGCTGCCCTCCCGGGACTCGACTCTGACGCTGGCCCCGCGGCCTCCGTCCCGCGCCGGGACTGTGGGCCTGACGGGGGCGGGCGCGCTGACCCGGGAGCCCCAGCCCCAACGGGGGTGCTGTGCGGCCGCCGGGGTTCTCCCGGCCTTCTTCAGCGAGCTCTGAAGTCTCTAGGTTTTGTATCTTGAGCTAGGAAAGTGCTCTCGGGCAGCTATGTGTTCGTGACACTTCTAGGATGGATTCAAAAATGACTTTGAAAACGGGGGCCTAATTTTCTTTAAAGGGGAGGGGGGCTCCCAGCTCCCCCAAGATGGCGGACAGGTTGGTGCGCCCCTCCCCCACCCCGCCCAGGCCCGGGCCGGCAGGGGCGCGGGGGGCACGCGGGGCTCTGGGAGGGTCGCAGCAGGGGCTGCCACGCCGGTGCCCGTGGCCCAAAGGCGCAGTCTTGGGGTCGGGCTCCCCGCCTTCCTGCCTGGCCAGGTGATCTGGGGCGAGGGGCGGGCAGCCAGGCCTGGCCCCACAGCGGGCGCCCGGTCCTGAGCCTCGCGGGCCCTACCTTGCCTTCCATGATCGTCACCACGTCTGGCAACCCGCCGACCACCTTGCCGCGATCTGGAACGGGGAAGCCCGGGTCAGCCTCGGCCAGGGGCCCAGGAGCAGACCCCGCCCCCAGCGCAGCCCACAAAGGGCCAGGTGGGGCTGGGAGAGGGCGCCCCGGGGAGGCTGCGCCTAAGTCCGAAGCCGGCCTGTGGAGGTGGGCCTGCAGGGGCGCGGCCTGGGGCGTGGGCCTGGCTCCTGTGACGCTGGCCCGGAGTGGACAGACCCCGAGGGCCGAGGCCGGACTCCACGGGGCGGCAGCGTCGCGCATGCGCACATCACGATGCCTGGCGTCTCAGGCCCGTCCTGGCTGCAGCCGGCCTCAGGCAAGCCGGCTCTCGGGGCCGGGGCCACGGACCGCTGGGGCCCGCCCCAGGGCCCCCTCCCGCGGCCCAGGCGGCACCCCCTCTCCTGCGCCCCGCCCCACCCCGCCCACCATCGCCCAATCTGGCACCCAGCTGCGCTTACTTTTCTCCGCAAAAGCAGCTGCCCTGGAGAGGAAGGGGGCGGGGAGGAGAAGGGCAGAGGTGAGGACACGCCCCATCCCAGGGAGCTGGGGCGCCGGGCCTCCCCACGCCCCGCAGTGGCACCGCCTGCCAGCCTGGACGGGGCTCGGGGCCCACGGGGTGGGGCAGGCGGCTCTGGGCTTGGACCCCGCAGTCGCCGCGCGCTTGGCCGCGCTCAGACCGCCGGGCGTGGCCGCAGGCTCGAGGGCGCCGCGTCCCTCTGCCCAGCCCCCGCGGCCCCCCTGCGGCCCCGCGCCCCCGCGCCCCTGCTGGCCAGAGTCCCCGGGGGCCAGGGCTCACTTGAGCTGCTGGAACTCCGCGAAGGCCTCGTCGAAGGCTGGAAGGGAACGGGGCACGTGAGCCAGCGCCCCTCGGGGAGCCCCACCGGCGGGTCTGGGGTCCGCCCCGGAGGCCTGGCCGCCGCCCTGCGCCCCCCAGCGGCCGGCCGCGGAGCCGTCACCTTGCCCCGACAGGTCCAGCGAGCGCTGGTGGTTGTCTTTGCCGTCGAAGATCTCGAACGTGTACTTCCCTTTGTCCTTCTCGGTGGGCTCGCAGATCTGCAGCCAGGCCATCTCCTCGCTGCCCCCCGCCCGCACGTGCTCGCCAGAGGCCAGCTTGGCGTCTCTGCAAGGGGAGCAACGCGAGGACGGTCAGTGCTTCTGCCCCGGACAGAGGCCTGTCGGCGTCCCCGCTCCGTCTGGTGCGGATCTTCAAGGCCACCTCGTGCCGGTGGACACTGCCAGCCCCAGGGACGTGGCCTTTAAGACCCTCCGCATAGGTGGCAGCTTCTCAAAGAACAGAAGGACCACACGACCCAGGGCCTGCAGTCCGGGCAGAGCCCAGAGGACCGAAGGGGGTGGACGCCTCGCACCCCTGGTCTGTGGGCACTTTTTGGTCTTTCTCCTGACTGGCCCCTCCCGCTACCTGATGGCTCCTGCCCATGGCTTCTCCCCACGCAGCCTCCGAAGGCTGCCAGCCTTGTCCATGAACTGTCCGCGGCCCTGCCCATGGCCCTGTCCATCATCCTGTCCATCGCCCTGTCCAAAGCCCTGTCCATCGCCCTGTCCACAGCCCTGTCCATCGCCCTGACCACCCCCCCGCCCGTGGTCCAGCCACAGCCCTGCCCGCCCCCTGCCCACCCCTGTCCACCCCTTGGCCACGCTGCCCAGCGCTCACTTGTGATACCAGTTCACTTTCATCTCCTCCATGAAGTACTTCATGGGGCACTGGAGCCGGATCCCCTCCGGGGTGCAGAGTATCTTCAGGGGGGAGGCTGACGCCCCTGCGGAGCAGACAGACCCGTCGGGGGTGCGGCCGGCCAGCCGGCTGGACACGCTGCCCCCTGCCCCAGCCCGCAGGCAGCCGGCTGAGCACTGGCGCCAGAGTCCGCCGCCTGGGCACAGAAGGAGCCCTGCCCGTGACCCAACGAGGTGGTGGGCAGGCAGGGAGGAGGAAGGCGGGGGACGGGAGAGTGAGGGCAGGGAGGACAAGGCCCCTGCCTCAGCCTGGCAGGTGGGGACGGGCAGGCGGCAGAGGCCACCCAGGGCAGGACACCGGGAGGGCAGCCAGCGGCCGAGGGCCAGCACCAGCGCCCTGAGGGGCCCCAGCGCCGACCCGGGCTGATCTGTAGCAGCTTCTGGTCGGCGGATCCAGGCGGGTTGCTGGACGTTTATAGGTAAAATATCGACGCTGAACACCCCTTAGAAGAGCAGCCACCCCCCCACGCCCCACCCCCCAGCTCCGCCCACGCCCCGCCCTGGGAAGCTCCGAATCCACCTGAAGCCGGACGGCGGTCACTCACCGCAGACCTTGCTCAGGGCGAGGATCATGTCGTCGTACACTGAGAGGGGAGGGGCGCGTGAGTCAGGGCCGCACTAGTCCCGGGGACGCGCCGCAGGAGGGCGCATGTGGCCTTGGGGCGGCACCCAGGAGCGAAGACCCGCGCCGCCCCGCAGCTCCCCGCCGCTGCCTCCGCCTCCGCGTCAGCTGCCCCGGGGCAGCCCCGACAGAGCTCCGTGCTGGGCGCAAACGGCCCTCGCGGGACCCGGACCCGGCGCGGCGCGCACTGCCAGGCCCCGACAGCTGGAGACCCGCCTTCCCCGGCCGCGCACGCGCACGCGCAGCTTCCGCAGGGGCGGGCCGGGCGCACCTTTGCCGGCGATCTCCAGGACTGTGGCGTCTTGGCCCCTCTCGTCTTTCAGGGTCGCCTTGTACTCGCCTTGGTCCTTCTTTGACAACTGGAGGGAAAGGGCTCGTGAACGGGGCCGGCCCTCCCCTGCATGAGGGCGGGGCGGACGGGGCGCGGGCGGCTGGCAAGGGGCGCGGGGGCGCCGGGCAGGGTCGGCCGCCCACCTTGGGAATCAGCAGCTCGCACGGCCCCTTGTCGAGATCGGGCATCTTGCCGGTCTCGTGGAGGACGTCGTCCTTCAGCCACTTGAAGACGGTTTCCTTCTTGGTGTTGGCGACCTACGGCAGGAGCAGGAGTCCCCGCGGCCTGAGCCTCCCTCAGACGCGCAGAAACGTCGGTTCAGGTTTCAACCCGCAGACGGTGCAGACTCGGGGAGCAGCGGCCCGCGGGCGCGCGCTTCTCTGACTTCCCCCCGGGGGTGCGCGGCGCGGCAGCCGGCAGCTGGGGCAGTGCGCCCTGGGCCAGTGGTGAGGGAAGGCTCCTGGGGCCTCCGACTGTCCAGCGGGACGTGCGGCCACGTGGCTCTGCCCGGGCATGAATCTCGAAACAAGCCCGATTTGGGAGGGGGCGCTGCTCCTACTAAAGCCCCTCCCCCAACCCCTGAAGTCAGCTCGAACCGGAAAGGAGCTTTGGCGAACCCGGAAGGTGAGCGGGGTCGGAGCCACGGGCTTGGCGGGCAGAAGGGGTTCCGACCAGGGCCCCCGACTCGAGAGGCCGCCGCGGCCACCGGCCACTGGACTCACTAGGCTGCGCGATTTCAGAAGCAGTTCGTTTCTGAAACACGCGTCCACTTCCTAAAACAGCCCGATGCCCGGTGTGGAAAAGGGGCTCGGCGCCCACCGCCCACGGCCTGCGCACAGCTGACCCCGGCGTCCGCTGCCGCGGTGTCCAGGCCGCCCCCAGCCGCACTCGCAGGAAGAAGGCGCCGCGCACCTGGGCGCCTCGACTCCGCCCACCGGCTGCCTCCCGCCCGAGCAGCCGGCCCGGGGCTGCTCCCTCGGGGGGCGCTGGCCTCACCTTGCAGAGGAGCCGGACCTCGCACGCCTCCGTCACATCCCAGTGCAAATACTCGGCGAAATGGGGACCTGGGGGAGGGAAGGCGGCGGGTGCACGGGCGGGTCGTGACCGGCGGCCCCCTCAGCCTGGCCCACGCGATGGTCTCAGGGCGCCGAGGCCTTGCGCGATGCTGGCCCTGGAATCCGCGCCGCAGACAGCCCGGCCGGCCGCTGCTCCGGAGGTGGCTCCACGCCCTACGCGCGCTGGAGAGCCAGACGGGCGCGGCAGGCGCGTGTGCGGCAGGGCCAGACCAGACAAGCGGGGCCTTGGGAGGGGCCCTGGGGCGGCGACCCGGGGAGGTCTGACTCATGGAGCGGTCAGATCGGAGACGGCCATCTCCGTCCCAGAACACCGAGGGCGGAAGCGCCACCCCGCGCTGACCGCGGCCTGGCCCTCTGCGGGACCGCCGAGCCAGGAAGCCTGGGCCGCTTCTCGCGCACAAAACGTGACTTAGAAACATTAAAGTCTTTTTGACTATTAAAAATAAAAATAACTCAAAGCAATAAAAAATGCCTTGATTAAAGGTTATATCGTGTAGTCTACATTTTTTTTTCAAAAAGCACAGATCAGTATAAACATTTTTCTCTAAACCCTCGGGCCAAATTTCAGATTCCGAAAGCATCCGTGTTCCCTGCGCCAGCTGTGGCGCCTCAGAACGCAACGCCTCTCGGACACGCCTCAGCGCCCGCCCGCGAAGAACCAGCCCCGGCGCCCCGCCCCCGCCGCCCCGGCACAGCGCCCGCCTGGACAAGCCCGGCCTCCCCTCCACGGTCAGTGCCGCGAAGGCGCCTGTTCCAGCCGAGTGCCCTGATGCCACCGCAGATCCGAGGGGCAGCTGCCTGCCGAGGCCGAGGCCCCGTCGGGGGCACATCTCAGAGGCAGGCCCAGGCAGCGCGACTGGGAGCCTCCGGCCGGACGCGCTGTCTTGGTGGGGCCTTGGGAAGGGCGTGGGGGGCACAGCACGGGCCGTGGGGGGGGGGAGGCGCGAGCTGGTCAGCGCGGGGGTGAGTGTGGGCGCGGAGAGACTGCCGGCCCGGGGGGTTGAAGATCGCAGCCGCGAGAGCCTGGCCACGCTGGGCACCTCCATCTGGGCGGGCAGGAGGCCCCGAGGGCAGAGCCCTGGGCCTCAGACGGCGCTGGGGGTGCGTCAGGCCGCGGCAGTGGGGGGCGCTGCCTGGGAGGCCCCCTTACCTTGCTTCCTGAGGAATTCCTTCCTCTGGAGCTCGGCGGCGTCCAGGACAGCCTTGAACGCTAAATTCAGCAGGGAGAGACTCAGTTGGCCCACGACTCCGCCCAAGGGCTCAGCCCGAACCTGCCCGGTGCCGCGACGCTGCAGGACCCACCGTCCCCGATGAGGACCAGCGAGGACTGGCCCTTGGCCTTCCCATCCTGGAGCTGCACGGTGTAGGTGCCCTCGTTCTCGATGGTGAACCTGTCCATCGTCATCTCGATCAGCCCGCTGGCCTTGTCACACTTGATCCTGTGCGTCTGGGCGGAGGGGACAGAGCCGCTGAGACGTGCCCCGGGCCTCCCTGCCCACCCGCGACCCCGTGCGGCCGCTGCGGCTTAAGGGGTCGCGGCACAAAACAACGGGAGTCCGGCCCCTAAGCCTGCTGGTGCAGCGAAGGCGGGAGGGGCCACTGTCCACCGGGGCTGGCGTGAGACAGAACGGGGCCCACCCCCATCCTGGACACTGCCCACCAGGGCTGCCCCCGCCCGGGCACTGCCCGCGAGGGCCATCCCCCCACACTGGCCGCCACCCACCAGGGCCGCCCCAGCCCCAGATGCCGCCCACTAGGGCTGCTCCCCGCCCTGGGTGCCGCCCGCCAGAGCCGCCCCCAGGCCTGGACACCGCCCGCCAGAGCCGCCCCCCAGGCCTGGACACCGGCCGCCAGGGCCGCCCCTCCAGAGCAGCTGAAGCGCTGCACAGCCCAGTGTGGAGCAGCCGGCAGAGCTCCCTGGCTCCAGGCCACGTCTGCACACGGCTGGGGTCAGCCACGCCTCGCTGCCTCGTCGCCCCTCTGCACCCCCAGTGGGGCGGCTCAGAAGGGGCGGACGTGAGGGCGCGGGCAGCGGGTCCACGGCCTCCCCGCAGCAGGGCATCTGCGCTCACCTCGCTGTCGGGGACCTCCCTGTCGTTGACGATGAAGCGGAAGCTGGCCTCGGGGGACAGGCGCTCCGCCTGCAGCCAGAAGCGCGCCTGCCCGTGCTCCAGGATCTCGTAGGCCAGCTCCGACTTCAGGGGGATGGCTGCGGGCAGCGGGGGTCAGCGGGGGGCTCGGCGGCCGTGTGAGATGCATGGGGGGGTGTGGCCCCAGGGCCCACGCCGTCACTACAGCCCCCTCGGGCCCTGGACACTCCCGCCCAGGCCACCCGCTGGACACCGTACACTCCCGCCCAGGCCACCCGCCGGACACCGGACAGTCCCGCCCAGGCCACCCGCCGGACACCGTACACTCCTGCCCAGGCCACCCGCCGGACACTGGACACTCCCGCCGGACACTGGACACTCCCGCCCAGGCCCACCCGCCGGACAC
>PVIJ01013541.1:0-44698 GCA_004024925.1 Scalopus aquaticus | reverse complement strand
TGGTTTTTCACACTGCATATGACTCAGGGGAATAGGTTCACACCTCAGCAGATGTGTTATCACCATGCACCACCCACCTCCAGAGCACCCATAGCTCTTTATCATAGACCATTAGGCCCCCATCCACTTTGTTTCCACCCTATCCTCCCTGTCTAGTGCACATTTTCAAGGTAGATTGGCTTATTTAATCCTCACTACAACTCTCTGAAGTAGCTCCTATTATTACATCCATTTTACAGATGAACGCTTCACTGCGGTCCACCAGATTTCTCTATGAAAAGAAAAACTTTCTCTTTGCAATTACCTTAAGAAGTAACCCAAGGGTGACATTTCGACTTCATCCAAACACCCTGGTCTCTGATAATCCTTTACCAAGTGGTTTTGAACATTTTTTGTTCCAATAAATTATTATATTATGGTTGCAAAGGATGACTTTCCATCCTATCAGTCCTTCCACATTTATTAGATGACGTCCTTCTACAGAAAAGGGTGTTTCTTTCCCTCTCTTTTTCCTTGAGCATCACTTGGACGCATGGATTTTTATTTCTTCAGCATTGCAATAATTTGTGGCCATTATTGCTTTTGATGTTCGAATTGTTTCAAATTTATCTAATAGGAGCTTCTTCAATGTGACTCTTAACGTCCTTTCAACACTCTGAGTGTTTTCTTGCGCAGTAAAACATTTCAGGTTCACCTCCACACTATCCCTGCCCCAGTCCTATAACTACCCTGTTCCGTCTCAGAGTGAAATGGCATTTAGACACCATGTCTGAGCATTAGTCATACTCACTGCCACTTTGTGCTGTTATCTCCAGACCCCTTCATTAGACAGAGCCAGAAAAAAATAGCAATTTTTCAAAAACCAGAAAATTAATTTTGATATTTCCCCTTTCATTATTCTGATGAATAAGCAGAGGAAGAGCCCGACTTGCAGCTGTGCCTTTCATGCTGTGACTTTGTGAGCTCTCTTCTCTGTTGGTCTTAGGAAGACATGCTATCTCCAATCTTCCTTCTGTCTCTTCTAGACTTTCTGACACCTTTGGTTTCAGAAAAGACTTCTGTGACGGTTTTTTTCAGGATGGCTTTTCCACTGCTGTTATTTGTCCTCGCATTTTGCAATCAAGTTAGGATTGGAGACCAAATAACACTTGGTGCCATCTCACTACACTACAGCCCCAGTGGTTAAGAGAACATTATATTTTAAGGGCATAGTTTGGCTATTTGGAAGGTACGGACCTTTATTAGCTTCCAGCCAGAATTGTTTTTATTTAGAAGCAAGATACTACTTTATTATCCTCAAGGGTTCTGTTATAACACTACAACTTCTCCAGTTTCACATTATTTCACTTTTTTTTGGACATCTTGTTTGCATTTATATTACCCCAGAAGGATGAGTTTAATACAAAATCATTACTAACCATCCCTCATATTTATGGTGCTGTATTTAAACATGGTCTATCATGTAGTAGTGATAATGGCAATTGGATCTGCATTAGCTCATCTTAGTACTGATTTAGAACCAATTGGCCTAGTGGCTCTTCTTCCTAACTTGTTCTTTCCTTGGGTAGAAGGAAAAGGAGTTAGATAATTATAAATTCTCCTTATCTATTCCTGTTTTTCCCCCTAAATTTGTTCAAAGAGTCTGTAATCATTAGTTCAATCCACCACTCAGAAATCCTTTTCCATCTTTCTTATAGTATTTCTTACATTCATTTCCTCTGCAAACTACTTACCCTGTTTTTCATCACTGGTCCCCTCTTTCCCTTTTTTAGTGTGGTGGTAAAGAGCATGGCATCTGGAGACAATTGCTAGCTAGGTAGCCGTAGGCAAGCTACTTAATTTTCTGTGTCTTAGGTTCCTTATCTAAATCAGGGATAATAGCAATACCTACCTCATCATGCTGTGAGGATTAACTTTTTTCCATTTTCTTTTATTTCCTAATTGTTTCATTTTTTTATTGAGGTAACATTGGTTTACAACACCATGTAAAACTTTTTTTTATTTTTATTTGTGTCTTTTACATTACTGTATATTCCCCGTAGGTTTCCCACCACCAATTCAGCCGTGTACCGTCACCATAGTCCCTTGTGCTCCCTTCTCCCCCATTCTGAGCTCCAGTACTCCCCCCTCTCTTGCTGATTGTCACTTTTGTATTTGGTTCCCCTATATTCCTGTTATAAGTGAGACCATTCGATATTTTTCTTTTTCCTTTTGGCTTATTTTGCTGAGCATGATCACTTCTAGTTTCATCCATGTTGCTGCGAATGGCATGTGTTTACCTTTTTTGAATGCTGAATAGTATTCCATTGTGTATATGTACCACACCTTCTTGATCCAGTCATCTATTTTGGGCATCTGGGTTGTTTCCATACCTTCGCTATTGTAAATAGTGCTGCAATAAACATATGGGTGCATGGATCCTTTTGGATTAGTGTTTTTGTGTCCTTTGCGTAGATTCCCAAAAGTGATATTGCTGGGTTGTATGGAAGCTCCATGTTGAGCAGTTTGAGGAATCGCCATACAGCTTTCCATAGTGGTTGGACCAGTTCACATTCCCACCAGCAGTGTAGAAGAGTTCCTTTTCCTCCACATCCTTTCCAGCATTTGTTGTTGCCTGTATTTTTAATGTGTGCCATCCTCACAGGTGTGAGGTGGTATCTCATTGTGGTTTTGATTTGTATTTCCCTGATTATAAGTGATGTTGAACATTTTTTCATATGGTTGTTGGCCATTTGCTTTTCTTCTTTGGAGAACTGTCTTTTTAGCTCTTCTGCCCATTTTTTGACTGGATTGTTGACTTTGTTTTTGTTGAGTTGTATGAGCTCCTTGTAGATTTTAGTTATCAGTCCTTTATCAGTTGTATTGTGTGCAAAGATTTTCTCCCAATTAGTAGGGTGTCTGTTTGTTTTGATTATTGTCTCTTTTGCTGTACAGAAGCTTTTTAGTTTGATGTAGTCCCATCTGTTTATCTTTTCTTTGACTTCCTTCGCTTTTTGGGATGTGTCTTGAAAGATTTTGCTGAGATGTAAGTCGTGTAGAGTTTTGCCTATATTTTCTTCTATAAATTTTATGGTTTCAGGTCTTACATCCAGGTCTTTTATTCATTTTGAGTTGGATTTTGTGCAAGGTGTGAGGTAGTAGTCTAGCTTCATTTTTTTGCATGTAGCAGTCCAGTTTTCCCAGCACCATTTATTGAACAAGCTAACCTTGTTCCATTGTATATTCTTCACTCTTTTGTCAAAGATTAGTTGTCCCTAGGTATGTGGATTTATTTCTGGGTTTTCTATTCGATTCCATTGGTCTGTGCTTCTGTTTTTGTTCCAGTACCATGCTGTTTTAATTATTATGGCTTTGTAGTATAGTTTGAAATCTGGGAGTGTAATCCCTCCATTTTCTTTCTTTTTAGTGAGGCTATTAGAGGTTTTTGTGGTTCCATATGAATTTCATCAATATTTGTTCTATTTCTTTGAAGAATGTCATTGAGATTTTTATCAGAATAGCGTTGAATCTGTAAATTGCTTTTGGTAGTATGGCCATTTTGATAATGTTAATTCAATTCTTCCAATCCATGAACATGGGATGTCTTTCCATTGTTTTTGTGTCCTCCTCTATTTCTCTTAATAGGGTCTTATAGTTTTCTTTGTATATGTCCTTTACCTCTTTTGTTAGGTTTATTCCCAAGTATTCTATTTTTTGTTTGTTTGTTTCAATTTTGAAGGGGGTGATTCTCTTGATTTCTTTTTCTTCTGACTGAGTGTTTGTATATAGGAAGGCTACTGATTTTTGTGCATTGATTTTGTATCCTGCTACTTTACTAAACTATTCTATAATTTTGAGTAGTTTTCTATGGAGTTTTTCGGATTCTCTATGTATATTATCATATCATCTGCAAAAAGTGATAATTTAATTTCTTCTTTCCCTATTTGGATTCCTTGTATGTCTTTCTCTTGTCTTATTGCTCTGGCTAGGACTTCCAGTATTATATTGAAGAGCAATGGTGAGAGTGGACATCCTTGCCTTGTTCCTGATCTTAGGGGAAAGGCTTTCAGCTTCTCACCTTTGAGGATAATATTGGTGGTGGGTTTGTTGTATATGGCTTTTATTATATTGAGGTATGTTCCTTCTTTCCCAAGGATTTCAAGGGCCTTTATCATGAATGGATGTTGCACTTTGTCAAATGCTGTCTCAGCATCTATTGATATGATCATACGGTTTTTATTTTTCTTTTTGTTGATGTGTTGGATTACATTGATTGATTTTCGGATGTTGAACCATCCTTGTGTCCCTGTAATAAATCCCACTTGGTCGTGGTGTATTATCTTTTGGATGCATTGTTGGATCCTGTTGGCTAATATTTTGTTGAATATTTTTGCATCAGTGTTCATTAGAGAGATTGGTCTGTAGTTCTCTTGTGTTGTCTTTGTTTGGTTTTGGTATTAGTATAATATTGGCTTCATAGAATGTGTTTGGTAGTATTCCTTCCTTCTCAATTTTTTTGAAAGAGTTTGTGTAAGATAGGGATTAGTTCATTTTTGAACATTTGGTAGAATTCGTTTATGAAACCATCTGGTCCTGGGCTTTTGTTTTGGGGGAGGGTTTTGATTACTGTTTCAATTTCACTTCTTGTGATTGGCCTGTTTAGATGTTCTATATCTTCTTTATCTAGTTTTGGGTGGTTGTATAGTTTTAGGAATTTGTCCATTTCCTCAAAGTTGTTGAACTTGTTTCCATATAGCTGTTCATAGCAATTTCTGATTATTCTTTTGATTTTTGCTGTGTCTGTTGTAATTTCTCCTCTTTCATTTATGATTCTATTAATTTGTGTTCTCTCCCGTCTCTTCTTTGTAAGCCTGGCTAGAGGTTTGTCTATTTTGTTTATTTTTTCAAAGAACCAGCGTTTGATTTCATTGATCTTCTGGACTGTTTATTTTTATTTCCATTTCATTTATTTCTGCTTTAGTTTTTATGATTTCCTTTCTTGTGTTGGCTTTTGGGGTTTTTTGTTGTTCATTTTCTAGTTCTTTGAGATGGGAGATTAGATTGTTTCTTTGGGTTGTTTCTTGTTTCTTGATGTGAGCCTGTATTGCTATATATTTCCCTCTTATTGCTGCTTTTGCTGCGTCCCATACATTCTGGAATGTTGTGTCTTCTTTGTCATTCATTTCTAGGTATTTTTTAATTTCTTCTTTGATCTCCTCATTAGTCCAGTGATCTTCCAGCAGTGTGGGTTTCAATCTCCATGTATAACTTAAGGATATCCATTCACATTTCTCCAGATACATGTTCAGGTACATGTTATCATATCACGCTCAGCCATAGTCTATTGGGTCCCCAACCCTTTGTCCCTCACCCCGCACCCTCCCATTCTGGTTGTGTGGAACAATACACAAAAATCATGCAAGATGGTTTTGCGTAGTAAAAGCATCAATAAATGTGAGCATCTTTTGTTTACTGGCGCATAGAGCTTATATATCATCATAACCAAAAAAAGACATCTATCTGCTGCTAGGACCAAATGCTTGTCCCTTGTGCCTCCACAAATAAACTCAACAGAGACCCATCACCTCTACTCTTTACAAAGAAGGCCAAGGTGTCTTACCCAAGTAAATGCCAACTGGGAGATACACGAAAGGAGGGAAGAAAGGGGAGGGCGAATGTACTACTCTTTTCTCCCAGACATGTGACCTGTTGTTGCTCTGTCATGCCTTTCTGTGGGTAGGGCTGTCAGCTAAAATACAGGACATTGAATTTAATTTTAGATAAACAACAATCATTTGTTGTCATGGATATGCTTTTAAATATTTTTAACTTTCTGTATATTATATTTTTACACCCTAAAACTTTTCTGGCTGGGGAGAGATTATCCCTATGGAAGCCAGACAGTTCTAAGAGACAGCAAAGGACCTAGGCAGGAGCATGTTTCTGATATGCAAACTAACCTCTCCAGAGTCATAGCTCCTCTATCTGGCCCTCTAGCCCCCAAAACCATATTGCCCTGCCTTAATCATCCCAGTGTCAGGTACTAGGCAACTAGGGGCCATCTTGATGACCAAAAGCCTAATGTCTTTTTTAAAAATATTTTTTAAAAGATTTTTTAATTTATGCATTCAAGCTGGGGTACAGGCCAGAGGCACAGGGCGGCGAGAGGGTTCACCAGAGACAGAGTAGGGAGCAGAACAGGCATATCGACCGAAATACACTGCTGAGGGGAGCAGAGGGAAAGGCAGGAGAGGTCCGCTGTGCCATGTGGGAATTTCCCGGGTCCGGCAGGTGTCGAACTCGCATCGCCGCTGCTGACAGCTCCACAGCACAGTGCTTAACGGCTGCACCACCAGGGAGGCCTCCAAAGCCTAATGTCTTATTCAAACAAGCAGGTCCTAAACCCTGCCCCGACTTCCCTGTGGGCACCTCAACGAAGGCAATGGCCTAAGCCTCTCCCTTGCTCCTGACTTCTGCCTCCTGACCACTTTGGGGCCTTCCTCACATGGCCATGTGCAGCAGGCTGGGTTCTGGTTCTAGGATCTATGAATATAATAAACTCTGCTCCTGTGCCTCTCCTCTGTCTCCTCTTGCGGACATTCCTGACTGCCCGCCTCCTGAATGACTACAAAACACACACTAACACATATGTAACTAATGAAGAATACAACAGCATGCTAGAAATATACCACTAAATATATGATAGTAGAAAATACACTAACAAATACACCTGAAATTCAAACTGAATGGTGTATCCTGTTATTTTATTTGCCGGTCTGGTGTCTCTTACCTAGGAGTGCCATGTCAGGGACCAGGACAACATTCCCTGTCTGAGGATATCGTGACTTGGTCCGATGGGAAGCCAGAGCAGGTGGTGTCAGCGTGCTGCTGTCTTCCTTCAACCCGACTGGCCAACATATTCCTGCCTACTTCCAGTTGCCAGCATCTGCATGTCTGGCCTCACGACTTTTTCTGAAACTGGAAAGGCAGATGAGAAATATTGGTGAAATAATCTCTACCCTGCCTCTACGTCCACCAATAACTGGGAAGTTGGTGCATAAATGCCCTAGCTCCCTTGGTCCCTGGGTGGGATAGTCCTGAGGCGTGTATTTTGAACCATTTCCCAGTTTACTCCCAGGGTTAAACTCCAGTTGTCAGCAGTGGTGGTTGGTTTAAGTGTCAACACTCTCCTTGAAAATACTGCCTCCACTTTCCTTTATTCCTCTCTATTCTCCAAGTGGGCCCTGAGTCTCCCAAATATATTGCAAGCAATAGAATCCTCATGCCAGGGTCTGGTTTCTGGAGACTCAACTATGATCTGAGCTCTTCCCTTCCCCTTTGTTTCCAGCACCTGCCTGATGATGCCTGGATTATGCTAGCCCTTTTGGTCAATGATACCACTTGAGTGGAGTAGATGTATGAGTTTTCTTAAAATGAGAAAAATCTCTAATTATCATATTGTTTCAGAAAACTGTTTCATTTTTCATATCTGACTTGCATTTTCCTAATTTTCTGACTTGCATTTTTGGCAACAAATAATCTGTTTCTTTCTTCAGGATGCCTACTGATTGGCTTGGAATTGGATATTAAGACCAATACTGGCACAACAAACAAAGACCTTCCACTGCTGCTTGGAAGGGACTCTAACAAAGGTAGGATAATATGTAGCAAAATTACTTGCCTTTGAGCTGGCAAAGAATATAATTAAAATAAAGAACTGACATCTTATGTGACAGAGTCTGAGTAGGAAGCATAGCATTTATCACCTCCTGTTTGCTAGCTTTTCTTTGGGGAAAAAAAAAGTCAGCAAGATTTTATCTTGGATGACGCCTACTCACCTGGCTTGGCTTAAGCTGAAAAATCATAAAATGGTGGGGTGCGAAATAACATGCCAGATATGCAATTTGGCCATATTACGACTTAAGCACTAAAACCAAAATTTACTTTCCCAGAAATGGGATGATCAGTAAATCCACACTATATATTGAAAGCCAATAAAGGTGCAAACAATGTTACAGAAAGTGGGGCATGATTGTTGTCAGTGTTGAGGTGTGAGGAGAAATAGAAATGTCCCCCACTTCTGGATTCTATCAGGAGACTCCCAAAGGCTGAAACTCAATGTGTATCCAGATCGTTAGGAAGAAACCTACTGCACAGAGCAGGATATATGTGAATGATGATTTTACTGTGTTTCTCTTATCATAAACATTGCTATATCCAATAATTATCTCAAAGGGGAAACTTCCTGAAAACATGGACATGACTCTCCACAGAGGAGTAAGAATTAAATCTGCTGAACTCTGCAATCTTGCTGAAGAACTCACCTAACAATTAAGGAGTCCTCAAATCTAGGCCTCATCTCAGACCACAGCATCCTTCCTTCCCTAAATACAGTCTGAGTGGGAGGTTCTCAATGTAGTACTGACGTAGGTGTGAACATTCAGTGTTTAAAATCATGGGAAGCAACTTAAATTGCCTTGAAGTTTTTCAAGCTCTGAAATTTCTATTTTGGATTTTTTTTTAAAAGAGGGGTGGGGAGAGAGAAACAGCTTGTTCAGTGGATCACTTTTTGTCCCCCTGCTTCCCCTACCCCCCAACTCTCTGGGAATCAACAATCGTTTTATTGGCACCAGCACAATAAGTCTGTCAGTACTGGAGAAAATGTGCTTTTTGGTGTGTGCTTTTTGTATTGATGACTATAGTGAAAAACCCTTTTCAGTAAGGTCTGCTCTTGTACCAAGTGGAGTCACAGCCATTACCAAGGAAGTTATATTTACAAGGCCACGTTCCCTTGCAAGCTTTCTTGTACAATCTGCTCCTGAACATTCCATCTGGCATGGATTGAAGAGATTCAAGATAGGAGTTTACTTAAAGCAATACATTTTTTTTTCAATCAGAGGTTCAAGTTCTAAGGAGTGAAAGGAATAGATTCTGCTCCTATACTTCTAATAAGATTTCAAAATTCTTTTATTTAAGCTATAGATCTGAATTGATTTTTGGTGTCCAGAAAAACAGCAACCAAAGTGTGCAATCTAAAATAAAATGTTCTGGGCTGAATCTGGTCATTGACCCATCTGCAAATGATGTTTTTCAAAAACAATATTTGCCAAACTTCAGGCTTATGTTGGTTTTCTTCATGTCTTGATTTTACTGGTTGTTTTTGTTTACATTTATTGGTGTGTACAGACTGGTTCTGTCTCCTTAAATGTATCTCTAACACTCATTTGGGAAGTGAATATCAGCAGTACCAATGCCTGGCAAGTAGTGGATACAAAATGAATTACTCATTGAATGAAAATACACTTTATATATTAACAGCATTATGCAGATTTTCAAGCATTGCAAAATCATTGTTTTATTTGATTCTCATAAGTAGGTGAGAAGATGAGGATCACTGATTCTATTTTTCTGACTAAAGTCATCCATTTGACAAATGATTGAGTTAGGATTTAAATTCAGGTGATAGAAATGGAAGAGCACACCTCACTCCCAAAGGCATGGAAGCATGGCAGCCAAAGCACCTTTGGGGAAGAGCAACTAGTTCAGTTTGATGGTCGTTTAGGTCAGGTTATGTAGGAAGATACTAGGAAATTATTCTGGAATGGTAAATTTGGGCCACCTTGTGGGGGCCTTGAATGACAGGCTAGTGTGTTTGTATTCCAAAGGCAGTGAGAAAGCACTGGAAGCTTTTGAGCAATAGATTGGCATTGTCTTTGGCAGACCATCTTTTTCCATCATAAACTAGAACCAAGAGAGATTGGCAACAAGCAGAGATGTTTTTTCCTCAGAAACAGGAAAAAAGGGGAAGATGACAATACCAAGAGGGTTTGAAGTAGGGAGAAGGGGAGTTGGGGTGCTGTGCTCAAAGGGATTGGTCTTTGTAGCCTCAAGGTATGATTCTTAGCGTGAGTGGAAACAAGGTAGGATTGAAGCTCTGTGGAGATACTTCAGAACCTCTCATATGAACATTGCCTCTAGACAGCAATTAAGGCTTGCCTGACACCATGAATTTATAGACCCAACTGACAAAGTGTTGAGTCTTTTAGTAATATAGTCAGTGGAGTGGGAAAACTAGAAAATTCAGAGATTAAAGGGATAAGGCATTATATGCTGGGGGCAGGGAGGGTGGGGACTGCATCTAGGACATGCTCAATTAAAGTTGTAAGCTAAAATTTTGGGTGACAAGGTAGAACAACTGGTAAAGGTGGAAAGACAGGAAGTAATAATGAGAAGATTAAAGCTCAGGCTCATTATGTGTAAGGATGCCAGAGATAGAAAGATAAAGCTAGAGGAGGACATTTGAGAGTTTGAGTGATTAAGAGTCTCTGAGTGAGAAAAGACAATTTCAAAAGTCTAGTGACTAAAATACAATTGAGATGGAGGTCACTGGGTTCAGGGAACTAGTTTAATAGAGACCTGGATAATAGAAGAGTCATCCACAGAGATGGTGATTTCACTGAGACCCAGAGAAGAGAGACAGCAAAGCGTAACTATACAGAAAGACTTTACTGTGATGAAAGACAAAATCAAATTGAACTTCTTCATATCTGACGATTCATTCATCCACCTATTCAGCCCATACCGCCCTCAACATTCATTTCCAAATTACAACTCTCCCATGAACAAAAATGCAGTCTTAAACACGGTCTTAAAAATCATAGGAAAGCCTGTTTGCTGTTTATAGGAAGAAGAAAAGAAAACTTTCCCGTTTTCATGAATGAATAGAATAAGGTTGAAACAATGTATTAATGTAACTCTTGGCAGGAAAGAAATTGGGAAGTACAGTTAACAGCTGTGAAGCTAGAGTAAGTACAAAGATAGGGAAGGTTGCAAACAAGACTGGAACGGATTCATTGAGACTTTGCTGAGAAATATGTCAATGGCTATTTCTTACAGTAAATGTAAACTTGCTTAAAATTCATTAGAAATGAAATGATAGCCTTGTAGGAGAATCATAAATAATATGCTCAGGGTAGCTAGAGAAGATAGCAAAGCTTGGATAGTGATTCTACTACAAATTAATGCAGACTGCCATTCTCTGCTTTCCAGCCGGCTTTTCACTAATATCAGTGCCAATCTCCACAGTGCTGAGTCAATTCCCCCTCAAACTCTGAACTCCTCCTCCACTATTTTCCCTGTCTCCCCAACACAAACATTCTTTTCTGATTTTATTGGAAAAGAACAGAAATCATATGACCTTAACTTCCTCAACTTTCTTCCATTCCACTTCATTCTTTTTCTACTTCCTCATTGCCCTTCAACCGCTCCCCTCCCTCATAACTAGGAGACTGGGTTCCTCCACCAGGAGGGACTTACAGCCTGTTGGTCTGCACGTGTCCTTGTTACCTCCCCGCAAAATTAGTCCACACTCATGAGCAAGTTCCTCATTCCAGAAGTCTCTCCTCTGTTATATCATTCCTTTCATCCAATTGAAGTCTCCTGACAAGTGTTAAATATCTAGCAATCCAGTTTCCTTTCTACCATTCACTTCGCAACTCCTTGTTACCTAAACCCGGACTACATTGCCACAGCCATCTTGTTTGATGTTACCTCTAAATACCTCTTCATGAGGAAATATAGCTTTTCTGTGTTACTTTATCCTTCTTAACTCATTATCAAAATTTCCTCCATTAGCTTATAAGATTCTATCTTCTCTTGATTTTCCTACTCTTATTGAGACTTTCCATTTGCTGTCAAAATTTTCCATTTCTTCCTAAATACAGGTGCTCTCCAAGAACATTCTACTTTCCTTCTTTTCTATCTATATTTTTCTTCAGCTATTATTGAACACTCAATTTTGCTCTTGCTTCAGTGGATATTCCCAAGTGCGTAGCTTCATTCCCAACCTCTTTCATGAGTTCTACGCCTGTATTTTAACTGCTGCACATACCCTCTTGAATGTCTCCACTACATCCTAATTCAGTGCTCTGAATCCAAGGATGTATCAAGCCTTCTACTCTTCAGAAAGCTCTACTAATGCCTCGACCAAGCCTCCAGACAACAAACATTGACACCTCTAAATTTTCTCTGGCGTCTTTAACTCCCTTAGCCTAACATCAGTTCAACTTCCTCTTATTTTTTTTTTTTGCATATATATCCTTATTTTTATTCTCATTACCGCGATCCAAGCCCATATCCTATTTTCCTAGATCAAAGAAAAGTCACCTCTGTGTCTCCCTGCCTACAGAGTCTCTCTGCTCTCACCAAGTAATGCACTTTAATGTGACCAATATTCTGGAAATACACCTGTCACAATAGCGCACAGTTAATTAAAAAACAAACAAAAATCAAAAAAACTCTTCATTTTCTTTTTTTTAAAGATTTATTTATTTATGCATACAAGCTGGGGTACAGGCCAGAGGTCTGGGGTGGTGAGAGGATTCACCAGAGACAGAGTGGGGAGCAGAACAGGCCGATCGACAGAAACACACTGCTGAGGGGAGCAGTGGGCGAGACAGGAGAGGTCTGCCACGCCATGTGGGAATCTCCCCGGCCGGGTGTCAAACTCTCGTCACCTCTGCCAACAGCTCCACAGCACAGCGCTTAACCACTGCACCACCAGGGAGGCCCAAAACTCTTCATTTTCTTGTACAAAAAAGTTCTAGCTCCAAATTCTTCCAAAATCTGGCTCTACTTTACTTTTCTATCTTACTGCCATTTCTTTAGACACAGTCTATTCTCAGTTCAAAGCCAATCACTGTACAAATTCTAGGTTTCCTGACTTCTGGACTTAGGCTCTCACAGGTCATCAGACTCTGCCCATATTTCTGCATGTCAAAATCCAACCCACTCTTCCAAACCCATCTCAAATGTTGCCTCTCAATGAAACCTTTCTGGCTATCCCACAATGTGTAGCAATGTCTCCCTTATGTGACCATTCATAAGATTGTTATAGCATATATCACCTTTAATATTATAACATATACATATATATTTATATTCTTATATAAGATTATATCTTATCTGACTCATGTTTGAATTGTCTCCAGTTTTACTAACAACAGAGTCTAATTAATTATACTATGATTACATTAATGTAAAAGCTATAAACCAAGGTAAAATACTTGTAATATAAAAATAAGTACATATTCACAACTAATATTTGAAGGTTATGTAAATCCCTACTAAAAAAATAGATACTAACTTTGCCTAACTGCTTACAACAGCATAATTTGGTTTTTAAAATAGTTAAGAATTTTCATATGCATTTTATGATTTAACTCCATTCAGCAGGCGTCCAGATGAAAATCACTTCTTGCTTAGTTTGAATTTTAGTTCAACTTTGGCATGAAATCAATATGAAGAACGTTAGCCGCAAGCCGGAAAAGTCTTAATTGCTTTTGTAAAAACTGAGACACTTATAACAGAATAAGCCCTCAACTTTCTGGCAAGTGATAATTGGAAACCAGAAATATTTTCAACATTGTGGTAAGGACTGTTTTCAAAAACTCTAATCCTGGATACTGGAGATAAGACAATTGGGGGAAGGGTGGTTAGGAGATGTTTTTTGTTTTTCTTTGTATATGGAGTCAGACCAACTGATTTTTTACCACTTAAATAGCAAAAATATTGGAACTTCTTTTTGATAAGTGGTAAGCTTCCTTACCACTGAAGTTAGAATGACATAATGATGGCAAACATATTTTTGGTGTGGTAGACAGTGAAAATTGGGGGGGGGGGAAGGAAACATAGCACTTTCAGGAGCAGATGGCAGTGCTTTCAAAACTTTTTGAGCTTTTCCTTTGCTTTTTAAAAATTCATGTAATGTAACCAATTAAAATTACCCAAATCAGATGGTGTAATGATAGTGAACACTAGAGCACCTAGCAGACTGCATGGGTAGAGATGTGGAGTGACATGAATAGTAGGTCCTACTAGTGAAGCCTGGATAAAGGGAAACTGCAGATGATTCCAACATTTAAGTCACATTACTCACTATTTCTATTTTGGCCACTGCACAATCCATCTCTACTTATCTCTGAAATGTGTCCATTAATGTTCAGTTGCCATCTGATTTTTTAAGCTTTTTATTTTGAACTAATTTCATGTTTACAGAAGAGCTGAAAAACAAGTACAGAGTTTTCCCACATGCCCCTTACTCAGCTTTCCCTAATGTTAACATCTTACATAACCACGGTACAATGAGCAAAACCAGGAAACCAGCATTGGCACAATGCTATTAACTGACCTGCAGACTTCATTCAAACTTAACAAATTTTCCATTAAAATCCTTTTTATGATCTAGGATTTAATCTAGGATCCCACATATCACTAAGTTGTTATGGGACAATTTGTGAGTCTCCTCTTTTCTTTCATGACCTTGACACTTACTGAAGAGTACTGATCAGTTATTTCCCCAGTGTGTGTTTGTCTCAGGCTTTCTCATGATTAGACTTAGGTTAACATTTTTGGGAAGATGATGTGTCTTTCTCAGTATTTCATATCAACGGGTTCATGATATCCTTGTGCCCCATTACTGGTGATGTTGACCTTGATCACTTGGTTTATTTATTTGTGGGGAAAAAGGAAAACTTACATATTCAATGACTACTCAGGCAAATGATAATTATCTATTTTGGTTCTACTGCTACACATTTCAGATATAGCATCAGATAGATACTTCTAGAAGTCCTTGGGGTTACAGGATTTGATTGTTCTATTTCTTAACAATTTCCTGAATAGTCATGCGCTCACGCTCGCTCTCTCTCTTTCTCTCTCTCGCTCTCTCTCTCAACTTAATAGAAAGTGATAAATTTTTAGTTTTAGATAATAAATTTTGTCTTAATCAATTATAATAATGTTCACCATACTGACCAAATTTTAAAGTTCTCTTGCAATAAAATTAGTGGAATGGCATGATTCTTCCAAGTTCCACTTTTCAGGTTGACTCTATGTGTCACTGATATCTTACCCTTTAACCTCTCCAACTGGTTTGCTTATCCCTTTGTTTGTCCATACATTAATTCTTCATTTACTATGTATTTACTCCATTAGCTGAGTACATACTAAATAATAGGCACTACAATGAATGATTCAGGCGATATAGAAGGGCTCATCCACAGGAGATTTACCATTATAGTAGAATAACAAATTCTAATATGCTATTATGTTATAGTTTGGGGGGATTTTCTGTTTCTCACATATGTGCAAACCCACCAGAGGGAAAAAGCAATGGATTTCACCTTCCATTTGCTCTTCAAACTTCCTGGAGTGAAAGTGGTGAGATCCTCTTTCATGGAAGTGAATCTTTGAGGAAAAAATGAAAGAACCACATAAGAGGACAGAAGAGATGATTAGGAGGCCCGCCCCTTTCCTTCTTTTCCATAGTAGTTGGAACCTCAGCAGGCACAATTTGAGATCCCTTTAAAACAATCACAGAGTCTCTGGGAAAGCTCAGGATTTGCTCACAGAGTCTCTACGTATCACACACTAATCAGCTCGGGAAAGGCACTAGTGAAGTACCTAAAAAGAGTCTGGGGCTGAAGGTATCTGGTAGGAAAACACAAAACTAGAAGCAGTGAACCAGATGGAGAGATATAAGAATCAATAACCAATTATTTGTTACAGGTGTGATTTCCTCCCACACCTCGAGCAGCTTGAAGGAAGGGAACGTGTCAGCAGCAACACTGTATCTGTAATGCCTGGCGCCAGGTCTGTCCCTCAGAGAGGACAGGGAAGGTCTGATGAACGGGCAGCTTCAAATCTCTGTGGACCTCTGGAGACTCTAACATATGCATAATGTGGATCCAGTTGTGTTGCTGTTATTTGCGGATGAATCACACGCTTTCTGAAGTACCAAGCTAACTGTGTATATAAGTAGGTTGCTCTGGGACTTTCAGATGCATTTTCAATTCAGGGGACTTAAGCCAAGTAAAGTAAATCAACCCTCATATCCTAAAACTTGATCCCTTTTGCCAAGGACAGATATTTCTGACTCGCTAGAATAGGTTAGAGACATAAACTTCTATGTACACCCATACCATTCTGTATTTTATCCTTTACAAAATTCACTAAAAATTCATCATTCTTTCCTTAATGTCTATATTTCGTTGGCAAACAGGAGATTTCTGATGATCTTAGATCTATAATCACCCCAGGTCCATAACACCAGGCACAAAGGAGACATTCGATAAAGAGCTGCTGATAAGTGAAAGAATAAAAGATACAAAACACAGAACAAGACATGCGTCGCTAAAGGGTTGTGGGTAAACACGGAAAGGGGAGGTTAGGGAGGATATCCGGGAGGTGCATTTAAACTAAGCCTAGAAGGATGAGGGGGCTCAGAACTCTGACGATGGGGGTGTGCAAAAGGACTGGTAGTGGCAGTGCAAAATGAACCTTCCAGATGAAGTAGCAGCAGCAAAAGGACGGGTTTGGTTATTTGGGCAGGAAAGTAAGGGATATAAAAGTGACAAGGCATACTTGCATCAAAAAGGAAGTATAAACAATGGATATAAGTGAAGGATTGAGAATTTAAATAATGAAAATATAATTATGAAAATATGCATGATTGTCATTATAGTTCAAGTATGGGTCATTATCTTTTATTACTTTCTACTGTTTACTGTTATATTTTAAAAACTTCAGTGTATATGGTTACATTCAATAATTTCTCTTAGAGAGGACTAAAGTTGAGGTATGACACGTTTTACTATAATTTAAAACCAATTTTAATACTGATCAGAGCTTAAGCATGATTAAAATCTAGCCAGAGCAGTATGCTTAATGGTGAACACAAGGTTGTTGCTATACTGGTTTGAAATAACTATTTCTGACTTGATCTCAGAAGATCATCTCTTTGACATAATTCTGCACTAAAATCTCAAAGATTAGAAAATTGAGACACTTTCTAGCCCATTTCTGATTCCCCCTAGATTCTCCAGAGAAAGGATCCAGTGTGACAAAGCTTAACAAGTTAGTGCTTTTTATATGTAACTGAAATACATAAGTTTAAGGCATACAATGTATTAATTTGATTCATTTATATATTGCAGGATGATTACCACAGTTGTGTTGGTGGTTACCAAGCGCTAGGAGAAGATGTTGGGGAGATGTTGTTCAAAGGGTACAAATTTGCAGTTAGAAGATGAATTAAGCTCTGATGGCTTAATGCACAACATTGTGATTATGATTAAATTAAATTTCTTTCCTTCTCTCCTACAGGAAGATGGAGGGTCATCATTTCACAACCGTCAATAGTGTTTCCTGAATTCATGATGCTGTATCCAATTACCCAACATCCCATCAGATAACCTTTCAGTTGTAAATAGTCTCTTAATTCAAGAGACTCCCAGAGAAAATTGATATGATTTTCTATTTTCAACTTTGCTGGTTTCTCCTAAAACATGTGCCAAAAAGTACAAACTTTGTATAGATTCCCATCAACTGCATATGGGGTTTAATACCTGCCCACTACCCCACCCTAAAAGGTGAAAAGCCACACAAGGAAACAGAATGAGCCACTCAGCACAACTCCATGAGCAGTTTGAAATGACAGCTTTGCAGAACATATGTAAGCTCAGAATGAAGACCCCTGGTAAATTCATGCAATATGTTTTGTACATTAATAAAATTCATCATGGTCTCTTGGAATGCAACAATTATTCATGCTATCCTCATTCTGTTTCTTCAGAGGGGAGAAGAACAAATGGAAATAGTTCTACAAAGCAGCATGTTGGGATGAAGGCAAGTGGGAAGTGATTTTTCTCAGGTGTGTAGTGCAGTGAGAGAGAGCAGTCTGAATATGAAGGTCGGCTGCAGTATTGCTTTTTCCTGTCAAAGCACTGGATTTAAGTGAAAGTATTTGAAATAGAAGAACATATTGTACTGTACTTCTTATGGAAGAAAACATATCCCTATAACACTTTGTACAAGCTAACATTAGACATGGTAATTAAATTCAGTGGTTGTTCCAAGATTAATAGATGCTTTACTTCAAGTACTTTGCTAGCAGAACAGAATCAGATGGAAGCAAAATGAGAGAAAAATGAATCTCATCCTTTTCATTTCATTGAGCTGCAGGAAAGCACTTTGCAGCTAACTCTTTGCAAAGATGCAATAGATAGTCTCATGAGGTGGTCCCTTTTCCTTCTGATGCAAGCAATTCCCAAACACAGTAACTGTAAAGCAATATTCTTTGGCCACCAGCTAAGTTCCATCTAGGCCTTTGACAAATATATCACTGTGAACATTAATTTTTTAAATAATTTAAATCTTAATTCAAAACTCTCAGTTCATATTCAATATCACCTCTGACTAAGTTGACTAAGGACTGAGTTTTTCTTTTCAGAGAAAACGCTATGTTTGGTCAAATTGACTTACTTTTGCTTACTTATGAAAAAGCACCAAAGTTGAGCAGTACATTTTATTGGTTTGAATAAGCTTGCTTTTCCTATATCTTTTTTTAATCTAGGAAAGGTATTCTCTAACCACTAATAAAGGGACAAAATAATATCATATATATCCTGATGGGATGTATTGAGAAGGGCAAAATATTACTTTTGTGGGATTCCTGTCAAAACCACATAGTCTGAATGTAATATTCAGAGAAGCATCAGACAAATCCAAATGGAGGGTCATACAATAATTCCTTCAAAATATCAATGGTATAAAAGACAGAAAGACTGCAAAACTGGAAACTAAAGCAATATGACAACTAAATGTAATATGCAATCTTGAACAGACGCCTAGACTTTAAAATTGCTATCAAGAGCATTATTCAATTGGAAATACTGAAATATGGATTATAGCTCAAATAATCATCTTAAATCAATGTTAAATTTCCTGATATTGATAATGTGATTATATGAGAGAATATATTAGTTTTTATTTATATATCTAGGAGTAAAGGTACATAATTTCTGCAACTTACTCTTAGATGATTCAGAAGAAAAAAAATCAGTCTGTTGGTCTATCCAGAGACAGACAGGATAATAAAATAAATGGAGAAGAACACTAACAACTAGTGAATCTAGGTAAAGGGCATATGGAAATTTTTCATACTATTTATGCAACTCTTATGTAAGGTTGAAATTATTTCCAATAAAAAGTTAGAAAAATACTTTAAAAAGATATTCTCTATACTTGGCATTAAACGTCAATTATCTAAAAAGTCTTGTCTTGCCTAGCTTTTATCTTGTATGCACTGAAATTATTAGTAATGACACAAAAAATCCAAAACGGTGTCAAAGAACTGCAAAAAAATTACCTGTTTTAAATGTAGCAAAATTCACCTAAAATCTGTTGAAATAGGATTCACTGGTATCAACTTTAGATTTATGAGCTAAATGTGAAGATATTACATTGTTGTATGAAAATTTTCTATTTGGTTTTGCAGGAACATAAAAAATGGAAATATTTCATATGATTTAATTGAAAATATTAGCATAACTTGAATAATCATTGTATTTTCCAGGAATGTGAATGATACTACCATATATATTAAAGTGAAATTTATTTTCTTTGTAATTTTACTAGGAACTGTTACTAATCTGGAAAATCATGTCACTCATATTTGAGAGGCCAACACAACAGACCTGAATCAGTTTGCATTATGTATCTGTCCCCATTAGGGAGATTTCAAGAATATATATAATAGTCTAAACTATTTAGATTTTATTTCAAAATGTCAAATGTTTTTAAAGTTTCAATTATTTCAATTGCATATCATCTTACTTATTTTTCTAATTGAAAATTATCTGATTTGGGCCCTTGGTTTTTATTATCTTTATTTGGGGGGGGCAAAGTTGAGCATAAAATAGTGTTTCCTTATTCTTCTTCCTCCTCACAAGCTCCCCCACTACTGACATCACACTACAATGCTACATTCGTTATAATCAATGAGCCTACATCGACACATCATTATCACCACACCCCCTGGTTTATATTAGGATTCATGGTGTCTACTTATGGATTTTGACATATAACATATAATGAACATCTATCCACCATTACAGTATTATACAGAATAGTTTTAGTGCCTTGAAAATTCTCTGTGTTCTGCCTATTCAGACCTCTCTCTCCCCAGCCTCCTGCAACCCTGATCTTTCTACTGACTCCATGTTTTGCCCTTTCCAGAATGTCATATAGTTGCAATCAGAATCTTGAATAATCTATACTATATGTATTCTTTTCAGAGAGACTTCTTTCACTTAGCAATATACATTTAATATTTCCTATTTCTTTTATATCCAAATTTATTTATTATAAGTACGAGTATGCCTGTGACACTTTCTAGAGTGATTATGCCCAAAGATTTACATTTGACACATATTTTACATTATAAATTATTTTCTTTTAATTTCTTCTTTAGATCACAGGATATTATGTTGATGTTTAAAAATTACCTGTGAAGATAGTTTATATTACCCTTGAATTTCATTTCAGTATAGCATAGGGAATGGTATAAAAGATCTTTCCTTTTTTTAATTTATTTTTTATTTTAAATTTCCCCCCATCTTTATTGTGGTACAGCTGATAAATAAAAGTTATGTATATTTAGGATATGCAATGTGTTTTTTTTTAAAGGTGTACAATGTGATATAGAATCTAATAAAGTCAAAATCATACAACCAGAGATTAGAGAGGTGGTTGACAGGGGCTAGGGTGTGGGGGAAGTGGGGCAAAGTTGGTTAAAGGGTATAAACTTCCAGTTGTAAAATGAATATATTCCAGGGATCTAATAGACAGCATATAAGACAGTTTATAATACTGTGTTGTATAATTGAAATTTGCTAAAAAAAAAAGTAGGCTATCAGCTCTCTTACCATAATAAAGTAACTATTTGAGATAATGAATGTGTTAAATAACTTAATTGTGATAATCATTCATAACATTTATCTACATTAATCATCACATTATAATTTTAAAAATGGATGGAGTTTCCTCAAAAACATTTTTCATTTTTAATTATAAGCCAGCATGTCTACCTTTAGATATATACCCAAAATAATTGAAAACAGGGTCTCAAAGAAATATTTGTAGAGCAGTGTTCCCTGAGGCATTATTCACAATAGTCAAAAAGTGAAAGCAATGCAAATGTCATCAACAGTGGGACAAATAATTGTGATATATACATAGGATGAAATATTATTCAACCTTAAACAGAAAGGAAATTCTGACACATGCTACAATATGGATGAAACTTGATGACATTAAGCTAAGTGAAATAAGTCAATCACAGAAAGATAAATAATGTATGATTCCACTTATATAGGTAACTAGAGTATTCAAATTCATAGAGACAGAGGGTGGAAATGTGGTTGCTAGGAGGGGAATGGGAAGTTATTATTTAATGGGTATAGAGTTTCAGTTTTGCAAGATGAAGTGTCCTGGAAATTGGTTGCACAGCAATGTGAATGTACTTAATACTGTGGAACTGCATACTTAAAATGGATAAGATGGTACATTTTATGTTATGTATAATTTACCACAGTTAAATAAAACAGGATGGGAGGACAAAGATTATGATATAATTGAGGTGCACAGCTCTACAGACTGGAGGGAGGGACATGCTCTATAGTTTACCCCGCTTCCTTTCTCCCAACATGTTACACATCCTCCAGTGTTGAGTCAAGGAATTGTGAGTTCCTGTAATAACTGTAAGTTATTCCTTATCTGACCACCAAATGGCAAGCTGGTTGAGCCCACTGTGTAGTATGTCACTAAGCATCCTGTTGTTAAAAGACTCAGAGTGGGCAGGTGATGATCCCCAAATCCCTGCTGATGAAACAATCACCTCTATGCAGTGCCCCTTGGACATTCTAGAGCTCTTAGCTGACTCTAGGTTGGAATCTCTCATCACACTCACATCACCTTTTTTCTGAGAGCCTTTGTTCCAAGTAAGCAGTATCCTAGTACTTCTGCAACCTGCTTCTGGGACCTGTTGGCATAGGAGGGATTCACCTTTACATACTGTTCAGAAAGTGAAAACTGGGAACTTGGATGATCAGGAATTTTTGTGAATATGTAAGAGACACCATCTCTTATAACTCCCATCTCTCCAGGACCTTTGGGGCAGAGCAATATGTTCAGTGATAAAGACATCTGCTCCCACTTGGAGGCTCACCCAAATATTGACTGGTTTTCTCAGTATTAATGGAAAAACCAATAGAGTGACCCGCGCCCATCCTCTCTTCAGAAGGTGAGGTGAAGTAATAATCTCCATCTAGGAATACAGGAGAGACACAGGAAGATGGAGATACTGACACAAGAATAGTGCTCAAGGTTTGTAGTCACATCTCCATCTGCAGATGGACCCTGGGCATGCCTTAAAGAGGTCTGCTTTTCTCCCTCTTGGTACCCTTCGTTTTTCTCTTTATGGGAAATGGTAGGAGGCATGGAATCTTTGAGCCAAAAACTAAGACTTCTTGAAATCCAGTCTGGGAAAATTTATCTTTGTTCCAAATAAGGCATGATCTCAGCTATAATCACTACTTTATTCTATAATCTCCAGTCTATCCTACAGTCTCTAGAGGAGAAGGTCTCAAACAGTCCCGCTCGCCACTCTGTCACAGAAGCCTCATCAAAAGTGCTTTCCTTGCAGCTAAACACCTGCACCCTCCTAGTTACACTTTGTGACTCTTGTAGAGGCTGTCTGAACTTCACTCCATCTACCCCCCTCCCCAAACACACCTTGGCTTCTGCAGCATTCTGCTCCAGTTCCTTGTTTTGACCATTAGTCTGATCTTGCTTTACATTTTGGTTCCCTGCATTGATTCATTCATTCACAAAAATACTAAGCACCTTTTGTGTGCCAAAACTTCTTAATGATGATAACTCTACAGTGACAATGCCTGTGACCTCAGAAGACAAACTCTTATTCCAACCTGGGACTCATGAACCTCTCCAATCGAGTTAATACCCTTCCTGGAATACTCTTCTCCATTCCCCAGCCCAAATCCAGATTTTTTGCTAGTCAAATAATCATGGTAACTCACTTAGGGCTTGTGAATCCCCTCATCTGAGGGCTGCTTTTGCTTTTCAATATACGCATTCATCTCTTGTCAGTCTTCTATGAATGGATCAATAACTCCAAATCATGAGGAACCACTCCATCTACATAATGTAACTGTTGCTGTATGCCAAGCTATCCAAAAACTCAGTCATAAACACCAACTATTACTTACTATAGCACATGTATCTGTGTGTTGAATGGACTTGCTCTAGGCTGAGAAGACGGGCGCCTTAGCTGTAGCAGCCCTTGTTCATATGTCTTTCACCTTGCCACTTGGGCAGCAGACTGAGTTAGTCATGTCCTTCTTATTGGGAAGGCATAAACATAAGGAGTGAACCAAAATCCAATGTTCAAGCACTTTTCAAGATTCTGTCACAGTTGCTAATCACATTGGCTAAAATATATCACATGGAGCAACCCAGGGGTGAAGAATTATGTTCCACTGATGTTGGAAAGGGAGAAGTGCATTGGGGGTCTTGATGCAATCTTTTCCTTGACCATTTCTGCTGTGGGGTTTCCTTTAGACTTCATCCACATATCTGTTCAAACTGCGTGTATCTGTGCCATGTCTTTTGGACATTATAAAAGGTGTCATTCCCTGGGTAGCTTTTTTTTCTTAATTTGCATTTAAGTTGCTTAAATTCATTTTGCTCATGTCACAGACATATTCACATCCTTCTCCTATATTGTCAAATGCCGAAGTCTGGTATGAGCATTTTCTTGATACAAATAAAATTTTCTGAGACTAGAAATTGTGGAAATGTGATTAGTAGAGAAATATGATTAGAAAAGAATATTCTAGGGGGGAAGAAAAAAAAAGAAAAGAATATTCTAGATTTGGATTTCAAAAATTACTTCTGTGCTATTTGACTAATAGATGGATTTCTTCCCAAGTCAGAAGTCACTGTCTTCTGTTTTGAGTCAGCTTTGAGAATGTGACATGAGAGGAGACGTACAAATTTGATTGATAAGGCTCAAGTAGACATGTGACTCCCCACGTGTTCTTTGTGATCATGAGAGAACTGGTAATTCTGAGATTGTATATGTTGTTGACATGAAGATGGAGTCTTATTGCAGGCTGACTCAAAGAAGTTCACAGAGCGACTCTATACTAATGTTCTTGGTATGTTGGCATGTCTTCTTTTGCGCTATCCAGGTGCTGGCAGAACTGAAGAGTGACCTCATACCACTAAGCTATGATGGAAAGATCACTGAATTCTAGATCCTGATAAATCTCAACATTAGCCATGTGTATTTAGATCAGTTTCTTGACCTCCTTCAATCTTAGTTTTCGCATTTGCAAATAGGGGCTGGTGCCAGATATTCTTAAGACATTGCTTAGCTCTTAGAGTCCATGATGGAAAGAAGTAATACTATTTATTTAATAATTGCAAAACTTTTCAACTGGTCCTAAGCAGAGCGTAGTTGCTAAAAGGAAACAGGAATTTGCCAATGGCCTGGACAAAAGCCAGTTTTGTTCCCCTGTTTATGAGTGATGTATGATGAAAAGATAAACCATGCCACAGAAAATATCCTTAGTCCTATTGCTTCTTGAAACTAGATAAGAATATGTAAGTTGATTTATACAAACCCACCTTTTGTATAAAGTAATTTATATAAAAAAATACAACTCCAACTGTATGCCTTGCTGATAATGGGTTAGCAGTATCATGTTTATATGTAGAAAATCCTATTTCCCATTTAACAAATGTATGTTCTAAATGATATAATGAAGACCTTGCTAATGAATGGTGACTGGGGCGTCTTTCAAGAACGATTTTAAGCAATCAATGATGGTGTATTTCTCAACTCTCCAGTGTAGTTACTTTAGTTACAAATAGAAAGGAATTGCAAAGATATTGTAATTGATTTGCTGGCAAGTTTACAGCCTCTATCAATGATTTATTGGCTTTATATGGCTCCCTGTGAATTTCAGCAGTTAAGAGTTATCTACTTATTATTTCCCAGTGCATTAGGTTGGCGGTATGATAGGTTGTCTTCGGATGTAGGTTGTCTTCCATCTACTTCTCACTATCATTAGTGAGTTAGATGTTTTTTAGACTATAATTATTGCCACTTGAGCTCTTAGAATTCGCACTCTCTCAGTAGTTCAACGGAACTATATTACCAGAAGTCAAGTGTTTTAGACACCTGAGTGAAAACAGCCATTATAAAAAAAATAAAAATTTCCCACATTACTCTATAAATAAATGAGATAATATCAGAGCACTCTGTAAATTGCAAAATACTATGCAAAAGCAATTTATAACTTTCTTGATCTTTTTCAACTATTTTTTTGTTGTTCAGGATGGTAAAATTAACAAAATCTTTATTTGTCCACATATGAATATTAGCTACTAGTTTTTACCATCTATTGTAATGTCCTAATGCTAGCTTTAACACTGAGGTTGTGATAGCCTCTTTGTATCTGTGTGCAAAATAGACACTATTACCTGATGGAAGTTCTTTTTTTCTGTCCTTTAGTTAAAATCTCACTTTAATCAAACACATTGAATTTTAAGTCCATTTTTTCTTGTCTCTTAAATTTTAAACTACCAAGAGAGATTTGTGGGAATATTGTTTTAAATTTAATCTTCTTACTGTTGCCAATGTCAATATAACTCCACATTCAGGCATAGAAAATTATTTACTGTTTTGTTATGAGCTCTTCATTCTCTACTTGATAAAATCATTCCATTGACATCCTTCTAAGATGCTACCCCCAAACACTTTTGGCTTATTTTTCTTTAAATTTATAAGGAGATACTATATCAGAGAAACATGCTATGGTAACCAGCTCCTTTTAATTACTCTATCAAATTAATCTATATTAAGGTAAATCCACTCTACACCTGACATATAAGCAAAATTGAACTGAACTTATGCCCATCAGCTTAGACTAGGGGTTCCTAACCTCAGAAATACATACATTTAGGCCAAGTAATACTTCGCATTGGAAGCAGGCCTGTGCCTTCTATGATGTTTAGTGGACCTCAAGCCACTAGATGCTAGTGCCAGCTTCTCCAAATTGTAAAAACCACAAATGTCTCCAAATGTCCCTGGGGACAAAATCAACCCCAACTGAGAACCACTGGCTTAGATATAGATCCATCAGGCTATTCTTAAACTTGGTTTTTATATTTTTATAGGTAGAAACTTTGATCTGCTTAATTTAATGTGTTACTACTCTTTGTTACTAAGACTATAGGAACTGTTCTATGCTTGGAACAAACTACTCATCTGAAATAGAGACCACTTACTTATATAGGCTTACTGTGTTCTATTTATGCTACTAAGTGCTACTTAGATGTTATTTCATTTAGTTCTGTTTCTGCTTTAGTTCTGCTGTTGATGCAGTAAATGCAAATTCCTGGGAACTTTTTATCCAGATTCTAGAATAGCAAATATTCCAGGCCTTTGAAACCCCTAAATTCTTTTTTACATTCTTTGCTGGGGTCCTTTTGTGATCTTGAACAACTTATTAAACTTCATTGTTCCTTAATTTTGTCAACAGGATTAGTTATTGTCATCATTCTTACCTATATAAACTATCGTTTAAGAAAAGAATATTCTTTGGTGTAGAATTGTAATTGAAACTTCCATCAAAATAAACTTTGGGTTGTTTGGCTTTTTTGTTATTGAGTTGTATGAGTTGTTTATGTCTTTTGGCTATTAATCCCTTGCTAGATATGTGATTTGCAAATATCTTCTCCCATTTTAGCAATGGTTTCTTTCACTGTTCAGAAACTTCTTAGTTTCGTCTAGACCCAATATTTATATTTTCTTTTGTTTCCCTTTCACTGGAGACAAGTCCATAAAGACAGCTCTTGGGAAGGGATAGGAGGGATAGGTAAAGAGAGCTAATTATACTGTGGTGGATGGAAACTAGACATTCAGTGGTGATCATAATGTAGACAGATGTTGAAATATAAAGCTGTACACCTGTAACTTATACTATGTTGTAAACCAACATTATCTCAATTAAAAAAAATCTTTTGATTTCTGTGTGCTTACTAACATGCTATTTTATAATACTAGAGTTCCTTCTGTTTTCCTTTTCCTTAAAGCTAGAGACATACTGGCCACATTGACACTCAGTAAATTTTTGCCAACAGATTGCATCAACAGCCATAAATATATACAAATTGACTATCTATAGAAATTAAACATGTTTTTTTCCAAATATCAGCAATAATTTATATTCCAGCAGTGGATGATCCACTGTGAATAGTTGTGTGTTTTGTCATCTTCTAGCAGCTTATTTCTCTAAATATGAGGGTTCCTATCAGCATTTTCTCAAAGTTCTAAGCTATCATCAATAACAATTCTTCACTTAAACCTTGGTGGACATTAACTGTAAAATATGAGAGCACTTGTAGACACAGAGGAAAGATGAAAAACTCAGCCATCAGCTTAATTATGTGGAGCTGGCCATACAAAACTGTACTTCACATTGAATTCTTCTCTCTTCACTTCTTCAGGCCTGTCATCCCAGAGTAATGATTAACCACCTTCTGAAGGCCCCTGATGTATGGTGTGAGGCAAATGAGGTATCACCATAGTATCAGAGTAGTGAATGGAGAGTCACAGGAAGGCAAAGAACAGCCAGCAGTATTGGTTACTAATTAATCATTGATAAATATTATTGAGCATGTTATTTTCTCTGAAAGATGAAAGATAAGCTTTCTACAAGGCACTGGTAGGAAGAGTAAACAGAAAGGGACTGGGAATTTAGGGCTGACTTAAGTAGGAGATAAGCTTAGCTGTTGCGTCATCTACTTTGGACAGCTGCTAAACAGCATGTGCCTGGCACAGCACCTAGAGAAGGAAAACATTTTGACTACATTTATTTGAAGGAAATTAAGAAGCATTAGATTGCATTCTCAAAGGCAGTTCTGCAATCCATTTACTCAGAGGGCCTAATACGTGAATGCTTTCAGTTTAGACTACATCTGAGGTTCACAGGTCTGATTCTATATTGATTATTAAGTGTTATTTTCAATCTAAATGCAACTGCTTTTAAGAAATGCACTGCTAAATCTGTATTTCCAGATATGGGCAATGGTCACTAAGAAATATGAGACCTTTGTCCTCCAATCAAATAATTTTTCCCCTTAAAGTAGCCAAGAATAAACCATAGAAATTTACTTGAGATAATGGTCACCTTCTTGCACAGGCAAATGGAGAGTTTAGGGTTAAGAAAATTAAAATTATTGTCTTCCTTCTCTCCTAACAAAGAGATGGACAAGGCCTCATTCCCATGAGCTCTCCCTTGAGTGAACACAGTTATAAACAGGAAATAGAGTCTAAGCACCCACTGGATAAACCAGTCAAGCATTATGGCAAGGAGATGCCCACAGATGTGTAGTTCTGCTAAAGCAGTTGTTATCAGAAATCTTTTTCAATCACCTTGTAACTTAATGTTTGAAATCCTTGCAAGAAACACCATATGTTAAAGCATCCTCTTAGGCAGTCTAAGAAGCCAGCTCTGAAAATAAAACCAGCATCGATTAAGCCAAGAAACATTACTATTCAACGCAAGTGCCAAGACTAACCTATAGGACAAGCAGGAGCTGAAGAGCACATTCGCAAAATTTTCTTATTCATAAAATGAGAATTTTAAAAATTATCCTTTAAAAATAAAACACAGAATGCTGAACACATGGACTAAGAAGTGGTGTTCATTTACTTCAGAATCTTATTCCTTTTCCCAAAATACATATTATATATATGTAACAAATGGGTTATTATTTCATTTTTAGTAACTAGTAGATGTATAACACCTATTTTGACTTAACTTTCAGTAAGAAAGTTGTTAATTACTCTATGTGATTTTAAAATAGAAATCCTTTAAGGTAAATATCCAAAGCAGTGGCTCCCAATGCACTGGGATTCTCAACTTTAAGTTGGTAATGATCATGTGATGTGCTAGAATAGCAATGTGTCTAGGTAAAGTAAAGCAACGGAAGGAATGTTGTTTCAAGAAGATGAACATACTGACCAAGTGCTTTGGGATCACGAGTAGAAGCAGGGGCGGGTAGCATTTGTTGAGTGTATGCAGTGTGACATTAGGCCTCCAGGTTTTAAAATTAGAAGATAAATGACATACCATTCTCTCTGGTGGATTTACTCTTTCCTCATTGCATTTGGCAAATAAATGATGAAGGTTGTAGATAGTGTCTCCAGATTCATTTTCTTCTTTATGATGTTGTTCTTTATTCTTTGAATGTCATTGGAATTTCTTATCTAATTTCTTCCTTCTCACCCCAGCCCTCCCATTTCCTACTTACCCCCAGCATGCGCGCGCGCGCGCACACACACACACACACACACACACACACACACACACACACAGAGAGAGAGAGAGAGAGAGAGAGAGAGAGAGAGAGAGAGAGAGAAAGTATTTGTAATGCAAAAAGTAGGTTCATCTGAACATGACAAAGATTCTCTTCCCAGGTTGCCTAGATAGTAAGTTAACTGGAACTGGGAGACTCCATCTTTTCCCAGCAGAAGTGTCAGTACTCAAGCTCAACTTCCAATGGCCCTGGTAGCTTCCTGTCCACATACCTTCCTCCTCACAGACAATAACATCTCAAGAGCTTCACAGGTCCCAGGTGCTGGAGTTGTTAGCATCCTCAACCCCAATTCCTGGCTCCAAACAGCCTTTTTATCCTACTCAATGACAACACCACCATCTCACATCTGCTCCATCAGTAAAAGAATCAGTCCACTGGAGCTAAACTCAAGCCAGGTCCAGAAAATGCTCCTTCATGGATGATGGACAGATTAGGGTACTATGACCATCTCTGATAGCTGACTCTGCCCTTGTGAGTATTCTCTTCCCCAGTTGATGCCTATTCCTTAACCAAATGCTGTTTGACTTGTTGTCCTAACCAATTTTATGACAACTGACAACCCTTAAGAGAATTACCTGGTTCAAAGCTTTCTTATTTATTCTATATTCACCCATAATTATGGCTCTACAATACTATCTTTGAAGCATCATTTCCAACTGTGAAATGAAAAATATTTTTCACATTTGAAAGTTATTTTAGTATCAAGTAACAGGGGAAGAGGGTAAATATTTCAAACATTTTTATTAGGAAAAAAATTCTGGGGATTCAAAACTCAAACTGCACAACTGGGCATCTACTTTGTGAGTCTGACTCTGAAACAGCTTCATTTGGACATTAAAAAATGGGAAAATAGGTATTAAATAGAGTAACTTTCTTAGAGAAAGGACAGGGAGGGCTTTTATTTGTCATGGAATAAGAAGCTAATGAGTTGAATAGATAAAATTAAACAGTAGTGGTGACAGTGACAGCGGGCATCGTTTTGTTCCTGACCTTAAAGGTAAAACTTTCAGTTGTACACCATGAAGTACTATATTGGCTGTTGGTTTATGACATATCGCCTTTATTATGTTGAGGTAGGTTTCTTCTATTGCTATTTTTTTAGAGTTTTTATTAAAATAAGCACTAAATCTTATTAAATGCTTTCTCTGAATCTATTGATATTTTCATATAATTTTTAATTTTCTTTTGTTGATGAATATATTACATTGATTGATTTAGGTATATTAAATCATCCTTGCATCCCAGAGATAAATCCATTTGATTATATTTGTAGCAGAATGGACAATGGTGTGAAACTTAATTTTTTTTTTAGTGAGAAAACCATTACATTGGAAGTTCTGGCATTTTCAAGTATAGACTTGAAGTCACCTGATTGCAGATTTTCTGTATTTTAGAAAGAATCCCATAACTTTGCTCTAGCTTCACCTATGTAAAGCAAATAACTCTAGTGAGTAATCTAAATGTCATTACTTCAGACTTGAATGTTAAATTCTCATTTTAGTAGTATGAAAAATCATCTTACTGTTGAGGAGAAATTATTTTGCCATTAAGGGAATTTAAAAAAAATTTCTGGAGAATGATGGCGATTTTTCACTGAGACTCTAGAAAAAAATGTGAGAATAGCTGAGAGAATGAACTTACAGTTTTGGATCTAGGCAAGGTAGGCAGTTGACAGCTTCCTGTAAAGGGACTTCGGGATCACTGAGGTTTGTTAATGAATGGTAAACTTTCTTCTGTGCTATAACACCCTAAGAACACCTTGAAATCTTGGAATCAACCTCACCTTTGTGATGATTTGGGGACTGGAAGAAGTGTCCAGGGCACCAGGAGCTGTGCCCAGGTTTTGAGTGGAGAGTCAGGAACAATTTGGGGAAATTTCATCAAAACATTTAGACATGATTAGAGACCAATTCATGACTGGATTCCTAAGGGCAGCTGACAATAAGAACCAGTGTTGTAGTTTTGAGAGGAGTCCTCAGAACCTGATAGGAGAGGAAAAGATTCCAGGCAGAAATATTACTTGTAGAATCAAGAAGGGGATAATCTCAGAAGGCTAGAAAACTTAAAACACTAAACTTACTTTCTAATATTCTCTCTACATGATAATGGCTGAAGTTCATCTTTAATTATCTATGTACTCAGTGTATCTTTTGTGACTTTGCTGAGAAAAAAAATAGCTGTTAATACTTCCTTCCCTTTTAGTTGCACATTTGTATACGTTATTGATTATTATATATTATTCAAGAAGGTTACTGGACATTAGAGCTATCCATTTTGGGAGGATGTAGAAATGCATTTATGGATTATTTTTATGATCTCCATTAGTTCTTAATCACTTGAAATTTACATGGATTGTTGGAAGAGCAATTATTATAATGTTGGTGTACAACACTCCATATGATTCAGTAATGCAGGATTCCACCTCTTCATGTATATGCTACCACACCACATGCAGAAAAGCAAATTGGTAATCTTTCCCTACCTGTTATAATGAAAGGAGCATAGGCAACAGAGGCAGAGAAAAAAGAATTCAAATCTGGCTGAATGACATTCCACGAAACAACTGGACTTGGTATTGACTTCACCTTCTGGCTATTTTTATCTTAAGTATCTTTCTCAAACTACTACCTAAAGTACCGACATGATTTTTAAAGACAGGCAAAGTAAAGTTGCTTTTTCAAAGTACCATTTCAGTGTTTATGGCAAAAGCAAGATTCTGGAGAAAAGACTTTGGAATAAAGAAGGTGTCAGAAAAACTCATTATGTGGACCTGGAAATCACTTCTTAAGTAATTATTTGGTAATAAAATAAAAACACTCTAAAGACTTCCTTATAATGTCTTTAAGGAAGTTAGAAAAAAAAGGCCTCTGTATGTAAAAAATAAATGTGAACCTTAATTGAAAAAAATTGTCTTTTCATACTAAAATGTGACACCCTCCAAAATAGTAGCCATGTGAAAATAGGATGCTTGTTTGTCTCAGTAGATGGCTGGTTTAGTAGCAATATGGCTAAATAAGTTCTGTAAAGGCTTCAGCCCTTGTTTGAAATTTTCAAAATCTTATTTTGGGGGGCTCAATGCATGGTAATCAGCTCTAAGGATGACATGACATCGTTGATAATGAAGGCATTCAAAATAGAATTCAGACAAGACTGACTATTTACAGAGCAGCCTAGCTGGTGTGAATCTACACAGACCTATTTCTGGGCTTTTGTTTGCAATTCATGATAATTTACAGAGTAAATGGCTCAGGATTTGCAAAAGAGAACAACAGCCTCTGTAGATTTTAAGGGGCTAAATATAAGTTTTCTTTTTTGACACAGGAAAGTTGGTGAATAATTGATGAATAACTGGTGACTGGATTGTCTTAGGGTTTTAAATCAATTCACTTATAATGTGTGAAAATGAAGAAAAGAGAACTTATTTAGCTTTGGGGGATGTATTTATCCTGCAATAGATGTTGTTTAACAGACAAAACAACTTATTTGAAATATTGAAGTACTTTCTATGACCATCAAATCCACTATTACTAGGGTGCAGTATGATGGAAAGAAGACTAAGTAGTTGAAAATCTGCATAGGATATTTAAAAAGTACACTTATTGAGTACCCAATATGCCTTAGGCATTGTGCTAAGAGATTTATACACATTATTTTCTTTCATCTGTATTCCAGTAATATTTCCATTTACCAGGCATTCAACCTTAAGCAAATCATTGAACACCTCTGATTTTTTTGTTTTCTTATCTCTATAGTAGGAATTTTAATAAGTATCTTGCTTTCTCATCCACTCATTTATTAATGCAACAAATATTTACAGAGTATCTATTGAATTAGTTGCACTAGGTGCTATAGGAATACGACAGTGAATAGTTTGTCCTGACCAAAAAGACCTTGCATTTTAGTTTCCTAAACATGATGTATGCAGCAATGTGGATGTGTAGTTTTTTCTAACACTTATTCCAATAAAACCCAAATCTTTTCAGGTAGTACATCTAATATCTATCAATTGAGATAATGTACATGAAAAGTACTTGATAAATGATAAAAGGACATAAACCTACCTTAGTCTTAATAGCAAATCTCAGATTCTTTATGGATGATAAATACTTTCAGGCAAATATTTTAGATTAAACTCTAAACGAATGCATTTATGCTTTCACTAACTTGAATGGCAAACTATTGCTGAGATAATTGAAATATGCCTAATATTGATTAAAGACTGCTGCTCATTAAGTGTATAGAATGGGGATGATGAAAACACAGTGGTCCTCCTTTACAAAACAAATTAAACCTGATTGTCATGCTAGTTAAAGATACTATCCAGAAAGAAAAAGAAAAATATCCGATGGTTTCACTTATAGAAGGAATGTAGGGGAACCAAATAAGGGATCAAAAAATTACAATAAATTAAAAAACGAAATGAATGGGCAACTATTAATCAGAGACACTCTGCAGGATAGGGCGAGGGAGAGGGATCCAAACAGGGGAGGGAAAAAGCACAAGGGATTATGGTGACGGTGCATGGGTGACTGGTGATGGCGATTATGCAGGGGCTATACCTGAAAGGAGAAAGCATGCTTTGTACAAAAAGGAAGAATGATGTAAAATGTATATGAAATAAAATTTAAAAAAAGATACTATCCAAGTGAAGAAGCTTATGTGTAATTTGGCTAAAAGCATTTTTATTTGAGGAGAGCTAACATTTTTTTAAATGTCAAACTTTTGTGAAAAGTACTTTTGAGTTCAACTTTTGAGCTATATGTAACTACTGAAGATATAAATTCATTTATCCATTGATTTATTCACTCAACAATAAATTGTTTTAATCCAGAAATAATTTGGAGACCAAGTGCTAGCCTCCTTAAGCCCTTCATCCATACTGGTAGATACGGGGAAGGCATAGAAGCTGGGGGCAGTTAGGGGATACAAGAAAATGAAACCAATTATTTAAAAAATAGAATTTTTGTTCTCTTTTGCTTTGGACTTTATTTAATCCTGGCTCTCTTAATTGTCACAGCTAGTTTGTTTTTCATTGCTTTCGTTTTGACAATTGACTCTCCTAATTTTTGCCCTTGACACATAATACCGGGGAACATGAGTAGCTAGAGCAATTTTGGACAAACTGAAAACTTTTTGCAAATTATTCTCTCTCATGTATTAAATTCCCTTAAGATAAGGTTGGCAAACTCCAACATAAAAGTGCCATAAGTTAAGGCCAGGAATGGCAAACTATGGCTTGAGGGTCAAATTTGGACCACTACCTGTTTTCGTAAGTAAAGTTGATTGGAATGTGGTCACCAGCTTTAATGTAATATAGATCCCTACTTTCACACTACAAAAGCGGAAATGATTTAGTTGTAACTAGGAATCTATGACTTGCAAATCCAAAAATATCTACTATATGATTCTTTACAGAAAGTTTGCCAACACCTGTAAGAAATAGTAAATTAACAGGTTATATATGTATAATCATTTTACAAACATATAATTGACATATAGTACTTATATAATCAGGTGGTTAATTATATCTTTAAATTCTTGAAATTATTTGTGAGGATTTAATTTTTATTGAAATGACATTAGTGTATATCACTTGGGTTTCAGTTGTATAGTATTATATGTTAACATCTGTATGTACTGCATAGGCATTTTTTTTTCAAAGGCAGTATTCTATCAAGTCTTCCCTCCCCCAACATTTCCCACCATCTCTAAAGCAGCAGGGGATGCTGGTTATTTAAACATCTTAATTATAGTGCTAAAGAAGAAGGCACAATAATTTCTCCCCCAATTGTTCAGCAAAATCATTGCCTTTACAACAAGGATACTAAAGGAATATCAACAGAGTGATGTAAAATAGCTGGTGCATGATATCATCAAATTAAATTACAGATTACATAATTTTAACATAACTCAACGGAAAGTATGATATGGAGAGTATGCCTTAAGTTTGAAAACCCTAACTCTTACAAGGGAAAGGATCATTCTCATTAACAGAGTGTAATTATGAAATTTCTACAGTAATCACAAACTATTCTGGGTGAAAAATACTGTTTCATTCCATACTTTTGAAAGAAATGTCAGAACTTGCTGTTCCAACTATAGACATTAATTTAATATGGAAAAGCAGAAGTTATTCTTTAAAAAGTGAGGATGCTATATTATCAAGTAAATCAATGAACCATAAAACCACTTAGGCAATTCGCAAAGTGACCATATCATTTACTTCCAGGGACATGAAGATTCTCTTTGTTCTGAAACATTTTCCTACATGTCTATGAACCTGGATGTGGGTACAAAGTGAACAGACATTGTCCTGGACAAAGTAAAATGGCCTTTGACTTTGATCAACTGTGTTTCTTAGTTATCCTCCTAAATCAGCAGACTGTTGTGCTTTGCCTCCTTCATCTGCTCATTTTCCTTCTTTCTTCTCCAAAAGGTAGGCATTCCGGAAAGTACTCCTTATGCCTTTGTCATTTTTAAAAACATTTTCTTTTGATATAATTTAAAACTTAGAAGTTACAAGAAAGTATGAATTCCCATATACCCTTTGTCCACATTCACCAATTGTTTACTATTAGCTTTATCATTCTCTCTCTCTCTCTCTCTCTCTCTCTCTCTCTCTCTCTCTCTCTCTCTCATACACACACACAAATGCATATGCACCTGTATGTGTGCACAGTATTACTTTCTGAATTGGAGACATTGTACCCCTTTATCCCTGAATACTTCGGAGTATAGGTCATAAGAACTAGTATTTTCTCTTACATAACCCCACTATGGTTATCAAAATCAAGACATTCAACATTAATAATATAACAGTATCTAATCCATATCCGAATTTCATCACGTTTAAATAATGTACTGTATAGTGACTTTTCATTATAGGATCCCAATCAAGGATCATGCCTTACATTTAGTCACATTGATTCTAATTTCCTTTAATCCAGTGTAGTTATTCAATCTCAGTATGTATTTCTTGACTTGGATATTTTTAAAGAGTATAGGCTAACTATTTGTGGCAAAGTCCCTCACTTTTGGTTTGTCTAATGTTTTCTTAGCAACCATCATTTTACTCCTTCCCAAACTACCTATCTTCTGGATCTCATCCGACTCCCTAGTGTCAGTGTCCTCTAATCTATGTTGTCAGCTCTCTGTACTCCTATTTCTGGCAATACAGCAGAGTAACTATCTTGAAAAAAAAAGAAATATTCCAATATAAAACATTTTGATATGTTGGACAAACATTATTTTAAATGCATAGTTGATCTTACAAGAAAATAAGGAAAATCCTAGGGGACAAACATATAATTGCAGCTGGAAACTTAAGGATAGATATATCACAGACTAATAGCTGATATAATACTTAATGGTGAAAAACTTTCCCTTTAAAAACAGGAACAAGGTAAGGATACCTATTTCATAATTTCTGTTGAACTTAGTACTAGAGATTTTGGCAAGAGCTATCAGACAAAAACAGGAAAAGTGAATCCAAATTGGAAAAGAAGTGATTTTATCACTATTTTCAGATAATATATATACAAAATCCTAAAAAATCCATCAAAAAGTTAGTAGAAATATTAGACGAATAGAGCAAAGTGACAGGTCACAGAATCAATATGAAAATCCATAGTCTTTTTATATACAAACAATGAACAAGAAGCAAAAGAAATTAAGAAAATAACTCCATTTAAAATTGCACAGTTGGGCTTCCCTGGTGGTGCAAGGGGTTAAGTCTCAGCACTATGAAGCTATCTGCAGCCACTGCGGCACAAGTTGGACCTCCGGTCAGGGGGCTTCCCACATGGCGCAGCAGACCTCTCCTGTCTGGTCCGCTGCCCCCCTCAGCAGTGTATTTCAGTCAATCTGCCTGTTCTACGCCCTGCTCTGTCTCTGGTGAATCCTCTCCCCCTCCCCCACACCTCTGCCCTACACCCCAGCTCTTGTATGCATAAATAAATAAATGTTTAAAAAAATAAAACAAAATTGCTAAAGTTAGTGACTATATTTTTTATTCCTTGAAGTTGTACTTAGGTTTTTCAAAATCATCCTGGGAATATTTTATACTGGGTTATGTTAGCACATATTATTAATTTTAGGGAAAACACCAACTTTTCATGGTAAGGAAGGATGACCATGGCATGCTATCTCACCTCAGATGCACTAATGTTTGTGTGGTCATAATAATATAAATGTTGAATATTGGTATAATATTCTGGTTTTTATACTGAATAGACAATCTCTAAAACCAAAATATCAGGAAGCAACAATTATTAGAAACATTCATTTAGAAATACGGGGGTAAAACCAAAAGAATGCTCAAACAGCATTTAAAGTGGTCCTATTTGGGGTCCAGAAAATGGTGGGTAGTGGTCGGGTAGGGTACAGATATTTTTCTCAAGAAACCTTAAGATTTATTGGACACTATAAGCCAGCTACATGGGTAATGATCACAAATGAAACAAATTATAATTTAATGGTACGAGACCAATTAATGTCTAATTTGGGGATTAAAAACAAAGACAGCACTAAAATACTGAGAGAAGTAAAACATGAGAAGAGAGGGGATAAATGGAATTAAAATGTTTATTCTACAGAAGCAGATATTATATTGTTTTCATTAATATTACATGTTAAAAATTTAAGGAATAGAAATAAAACACATAACTTCAAAGTTAGTAAAGGAAGGAAATTAAATTCATAAAATGCAGACATATAGTATATATTAAAATAGATTCATAGTAGATGAGGTATAGATACAACTGGCATAGATAAACACTGTTGTCACAGGTCAGAGTTTCTGCTGCACTAGGCAATATTTGAATTATAGTCAAATTTCTTTTTGTCCAGCTGATTCTAAATTTTCTTTTTCAGCTGGGAAAAGGGTATACTGAATGAGTCATTACCATCAATTCTGATAATGATAATAGTAGCAACACGTTTTGATATCTAGTCTAAATTTGTTTTAAAGGGAGAATAAGAGACTTCTCAGCTAAGTTTGTATAATGTGGATAATAGTAAAAATACCCTTGAATTAAGACATATGCTCAACCTAGAGCCTATTGAGATTAGATTACACTTGGATTTTTAAAAAAGATAACATGAAGCATGCTCCTATGTGCAGTTTCCTTTTGAAAGAAACCAAAGATCTTTAGTTTGTTGTTCTGTCATTACAGTTTATTATACAACAAAATCCTGTTGAATAGTGGAGTTATTTCAGAACAACTCATCTAATCATTTATTTTAGTTCTAACTCAAATTAGAAGGTTGCAAAAATAAGCACTGGAAGAGGATGTTCTATGTATTTTAACTACAGAACCCATCAAAACTGGTATATTTTATAATGATACTTACTAGCAAGATGTGAAGCTGCTTGGGAACTTTGGTTCCCTTTTGTTTGGGTGGCTCAAATACTGAAAAGAGAAGCTGAAGGGTTAGATTTGGGAGTACAAAACAAAGTGACTATGTGTATTATAGACCTGGGGTAATATGAACACAAAACAGTCTCATCATTTTTAATTTGAAAGTTGCCTCAAACATTAAGCCAAACTGAACAAAAAGTCAGAAGGAGAACAGGTTGCATTTTGTGGCATTGTTGGACAAGTCTTATCACATAGCAACCATTTATCCAGTTTTGCTTGGAGCCGTGGGTCTCAAACACAGTTGTGACATTGGAATCTCCTAGGATACTTTAAACCCTGGTGACACCTGGCCCCACTCCCAGAGACTATGATCTAATGGGTCTAGAGATCAATCTGGGCACTGCTGCTTGACCCCCTAGGCAATTCTGAAATTTAACAAAATCTGAGAAACACTGAGTGAGAGGGTTCAACTTAGGCTCCTTACAGCTTTTATACTCCTAGTTTCTAATAGAGTTTTCTAACATCAAAAAGGGTCATTTCTTCGGCTATAATAACAGTGTTCGACAAAGGACCTCATCTTTTCTTCCTTTAAAGTTTAATGAAGCCTGGAACCCCCCTCCCTACTCCCCCACCCCTCTCTCTCTGACTAGTCTTGCTTCCCACCCACTCTACTTTCCCAGTCATTTAAATATTTGCTGTGATCCCAGGCAGCACAAAGAGTGGACACCCAGCCCCGCTTCCCTCACCATGACTCATCCTAAAAGCTGTTTGCCAAATGGGGCTCTGGTTTTTTGTTTCAGACTTCGTGCAGGGGCATCGGCAACCCGGCACAACAATGAGTGTTCCAGCTCGACTCCCCCTCGGTCCCCGCCCAACCTCCTACTCTCTATTTAAAGCCAAGCCAGAAGAAAAACAAGGCATTTGTCCCCAACAATTTGCAAGCCAGTTATGCTTTTCCAGCATAGGCGAGGCGAGCATTCAACAACCCAGGATTCATGAAACTAGTTCTCTAGATGTCTATGGAACATACTTGTCACCCTCTGTGGATATTTGGAACTTCCAGCTTCTGATTAAGGATGGGATAGGACTTCACAGTACTCATAAAAAAAGATTTACAAGATATCCATATTTTCATATATATCTCTAAACAACAGACAGAGGCACCTTTTAGAGGCATTTACTGTGCATTTATCCCAAAGCCTCCCGTGAGAGCTCAGTTTGGCTGTGTTTTGGAAACAGTTGTATCTTTCCTGGCTGACTACAGAGGGAAGGAGCATGGTGAGAGTTTGGGACCGAGAAGAGACCTGCCCAGTGGTGAGGCTTCTGGAAGTAAATACACTAACAGGTAAATTTCAGGAACCAGCCGGTTACTAGGAGACAGTGGGTGGTTATCCCTGCCTGACACCGGAACTGTGGAGGAAGGAGAACGGTTGACAGATTCTGAGGTCCAGAGAAGAGTAATCCAGCACTAACAACCTTTGGGACCCCAGGCAGGCTCGCAGTCGCTGTTGGGTCAACCTCTTGAGTGACCTTCACTCCACTGCTTGAGAATGGGATAGAGTCTGGGATGGTTTAAGTTAGCAGTATTACCGAGGAGTGTGAGAGAGCCCTAAGTCCCTGGGGAACTGAGCAGGAACTCTGAGAATCACTACTAGCATGTCTTTTGATCTCAGCTCAAAACATAGTTATGGGTACTTGAGAACTTAACATTTTGAGCCTCCGCTTTCTCAGCTTTAAACTGGGTGATGTAATACTTGCCACTGAAGAGTGTGATAAAGATTAAATGACGTCACCGATGTAAAGCAATTAAATAGCATACATGATAGATTTTATGCAAAACAGCCCCAATTATCCCTTTCTCTGTATCCATATCCCATTGTAACATGACTTCATAGCTCCCTGTACTAAAAAATAAAGTCTCTTCACACACTAAGTCTAGGCTAGTCTTGTGACTCGCTTTGGACAATGGAATGCAAATAAGTGTTCCACAGCTAGACCTCATGAGGCCTTCTTGGTCTCTTCAAACACTGCTCCTGACATCTAAACAAGCTCAGGCTAGGATGACAAGCATCCTAGTTGCCCTAAACATCTGAGGGTACAGCCAGCCAACCCCCCAGAGCATAACCACTTAGCCAAATGAAAGCTGACTGCAGACATTATCAGGAAGCTAGCCAAGTCCAGAAATGTCCAGCTGAGCCCAGCCTCTGTTGCCAACCCAAATTTTAAGATAAATTATAAAGTGTTGCTGTAAGCCACTGGGGTGATTTTTATGCATGTATGCAGTGAAAGCTAACTGATATAGTGCCTGACACAAATTAAAAGTCCAATGATAGCTGCCATTATTAAAACGAATGTAACTGAGTATAAAATAGTAGACCTGGAGCCAAATGAAACTCACAAATGTTTTAACAGTGGTGGCTACCTAGTGCTTATACATTTTAAAAACTGACAAAATGTTTTGAAATTGGGAAACTTTACATGAAATCAGCTAACCTAGGTCTCCTTCCCCAGGCAACAGTTACAAATCTGATTAGTTGATGCCTCTTGAATGGAGCAAGTGCTCCCTGGGTGTCCAGTTTCTACCACTCCTTGAAATTTCTAATACACATTCATTCAAGAAATATTGACTCAGTCCTTAGTAAGTGTCAAGCAAAGTTAGAGAATCCGAGGAGCAGTGACAAATGGGAAAGGCAAGCCTCTTACTTTTCATGCAGTTTGCATGGGTGCGGAAGCTGTGGATTGAGACGGAGGGTAGAGGGGTTGCATAGAGGCTGGGAAACAGACCATAACACATCTCAATACAAAGTTTTCATTTTACTATAGGAATCTAAAAATAAATAAATCTGTTCATTATTTCTAAAAGTAGGATAGCTTAGAGAAGAAAAGTGAAGACAAATTATTTGCTGAACCATATAAACTTTGTTGAGAAGATAATTGTGGTCTTAGAGCAAAGTTTCTCAACTGAGGCTATTGATACTTCATGTTGAATAATTCTTTGTTGGATCAGGGTGCTGTCCTGTGCATCAGAGGATATTTACCAGCATTACTGGTCTCTACCCACTAGATGCCAGGAGCACTTACTAGTTGTGATAGTCAACAATGTTTAGACATTGTCAAAGTTTCCCCCAGGAGGCAAAATTGTCCCTGGTTGAGGATCTATGACAAAGAGTTAACTAGTAACATGATGTGCAAGAGCTAAAGGAGTAAAGATTTATATTTTCCAACTGTATTGGCTGAGATAAAGTTAGAAGCTGTAACAAATAAATTCTCATACTTTAATACCACGGAAATAATTCCTGGCTCACAGAATAGTTCAACATGTAGTCCCTGGCTGACAGACAGTCTACATGGCTTCCAAGTTTCCCATGTTTATCTATATTAAGGCAGTAAATGAGGAAAGAACATGGAATTCAAACTTTTGTTTGTTATTTTTTTTTTGTGGGCAATACAGGAGGTTGTGTGTATCAATTCTGCTCACATTTATCAAAACTTGGTGATATGTTCTCATGGGATGTTGGGAAAAGTTAGTTGTAGTTATGTGCTCAGGAAAAAAGAGTAAAACAGTTTAGTGAACAGCTTTCAATGGTCTCTGACATTCTTACAGTAAACTATATAGGTCACCACAGAGAATATTTATATAGAAATTATAAATTGAAATCAATAACCTTGAGTTTTTTTACGGCATTTTTCATTTTAAGGGGCTTTTCTGACCATCATATTAACAATTCACTATAGGTTGAGATTATTGTTACAAGTCAGACATCAATTTAAAGGCCAAATCAAAACAAATATAGTTATATTTGTATAATATATATTTGTGTATATATGCATGTTCATATACATACATACATACATACATTCATACACAACACACACACACACACACACACACATATATATATCAGAAGCAGGCATATAGACTTTCTTTTTGAAAGTAGCAGTAGAGAAACAGAGAAGTAGAGAAGCCCCTTAGGGGACATAGAGAGGTTATTAATTTATTTATGGGGGGAAGGAAAGAATGTTATAGTTGGAGAATGATAGTGGGGCTTCCATTCATTCCCCTCGATTAGATGCCTATAAGACAGTTGCATGAGTGCATGTTTGTACTATGACATTTCCACACACAAGAAAAATAGCTTCTTTTATCTATATCTTGCTGTGAAAAATGACTGATGTGAGTAAATTAAAATAAGAGCTTTCTTTCACTGCACCTTTTGCCCCTTTCCCTGTGTCTCACAGTTGCAGAGCACACAGAAAAACTGAGGATCATTCTGTGCTACTGACAACCTTTTAGTACTCTGCAAAATAAGAACCGTATCAAATGGATTACAATGTGAGATGTGAATACCTGTCCTTTTGTTGTGTTTGATATGGAAACTGTCTCATTTTTATAGTCTCTTATTCTCATTAGTGTTATTTATATTAGGTCTAGAAATTATTTTTCACATGATGATGTTTCTCTTTCTCTCACCCCGGGCTGTGGGGGCAATAAAGGTTATGCTTATTTTCAATTACGCTTATTTATAATTCAATACTCATCCAAAGTCAAAACTAGATCTTAAACAACTACTTTGAAATCATTTTAATAACTGCAAACTGGGTTTCAGTGCTTAAAAAACCAACTTCTCAAAAATCCCCTTTTCCTGGTTGAGTTGAAAATCTGTATTTCATGTTTAATGTTGATGCGCAATCATCCTCCTCACCTTGTCACACAGTGTCCTCTACAGGAAGCTCCCAGTGCAGGAGATTTATGGGACTCCTGGTGAGGGATTCAATCAGAAATTGGGGAATGTAACTGAGCAGTGAGATTGGGATTGTCTACCTTTATTTGTTTATTAGCATTTACTTGGAAGTTTGAGGAATCGCCATACAGCTTTCCATAGTGGTTGGACTAGTTCGCATTCCCACCAGCAGTGTAGAAGAGTTCCTTTTTCTCCACATCCTTTCCAGCATTTGTTGGTGCCTGTATTTTTAATGTGTGCCATCCTAAACAGGTGTGAGGTGGTATCTCATTGTGGTTTTGATTTGCATTTCCCTGATTATAAGTGATGTTGAACATTTTTTCATGTACCTGTTGGCCATTTGCTTTTCTTCTTTGGAGAAATGTCTTTTTAGCTCTTCTGCCCATTTTTTGACTGGGTTATTGGCTTTGTTTTGTTGAGTTGTGTGAGTTCCTTGTAAATTTTTGTTATCAGTCCTTTATCAGATGTATTGTGTGCAAAGATCTTTTCCCAGTTGGTAGGCAGGGTGTCTGTTAGTTTTAGTTAATGTCTCTTTTGCTGTACAGAAGCTTTTTATTTTGATGTAATCCCATCTGTTTATCTTGTCCTTCACTTCCTTCCGCTTCGGGGATGTGTCTTTCAAGATTTTGCTGAGATGTATGTTGTGTAGAGTTTTGCCTATGTTTTCTTCTATAAATTTTATGGTTTCAGGTCTTACGTCCAGGTCTTTTATCCATTCTGAGTTGGCTTTTGTGCAGGGTGTGAGGTAGTAGTCTAGCTTCATTTTTTTGCATGTGGCTGTCCAGTTTTCCCAGCACCATTTATTGAAGAGACTGTCCTTGTTCCACTGCATTTTCTTTGCTCCTTTGTCAAAGATTAGTTGTTCATAGATATGCGGCTTTAATTCTGGGTATTCTATTCAGTTCCATTGGTTCCTCAAACTGCTAAACATGGAGCTTCCATATGACCCAGCAATACCACTTTTGGGAATCTACCCAAAGGACACAAAAACACTAATCCAAAAGGACACATGCACCCGTATGTTCATTGCGGCACTGTTCACAATAGCAAAGGTATGGAAGCAACCCAGATGTCCAAAAATAGATGATTGGATCAAGAAGATGTGGTACATACACACAATGGAATACTATCCAGCATTCAAAGAAGATAAATACATGCAATTTGCAGCGACATGGATGGAATTAGAGGGGATCATACTCAGTGAAATAAGCCAGAAAGAAAGAGAAAAATATTGAATGGTTTCACTTATAACAGGACTATAAGGAAACCAAACAGGAGAGAGACACTCAGCGGGGGGGGGGGGGGGGG